>CAEFZY010070645.1:0-67571 GCA_903066815.1 Brachyrhaphis roseni
GATTTCACAGAAGTTTGATTTACTTGGAGTTATATTGTGTTGTTTAAGTGTTCCCTTTATTTTTTTGAGCAGTATATATATATTTAGATACATATAATGTTTGTGCTTATCATGGATACAAAATATGAAAAAGTATTAATAAGTATTAATAATAGTAAAAGTATTAACATCAAGGGATATTAATACTTTTGCAAGGCATTGCACAAAACTGTAGATTCAACCCCAAGAATTCAAACCTCTCTCTCCAAGGTGAAGCTAAGGCAATGAAAAGTCAATACTGGGTCACTAAAATGAACATCCCTTACCTTGTTTCAGCACCACTGCTCTCTCACTTCCTGTGGCAGATATTTTTGCCCGTTCATTAGGCAATGTTTGCTCTCAAAGACACCAATGCCATCAGTCAGCTTGTGTTCACCTCAAGCACTTTAACAGCCTCAGACCTTTATTTGTGACCCATCTGAAGGTTTTGCATTGGAAATCTGCAGGAAGTGCTCATGACCACGGAGACTGAAAGGTATAAAGGACGAATTAAAATTATAATCTCTCAGGACACGACTCTAAACTGGTGTTTTCACACTTCGTTGCTGTAGGGACTCATCCTTGGTGGTTTCTGGTCACAGTTTATCCAGGTGTTAAATGAAGGCAACTGGACTTGCTTCACCTCTCATCCAAAATCAGTCAATACAGAAACAGGGGTTGTCTACATGTTAAGGGAGTGATTGTGTCCGGCAGCAGCTGTAGACTGGCATGTTTTCGTCACAGATGATCAAGCGCACACACGGTGACAAAAACCGGACCTGAGCTTCTGTCCGGATGCATCAGCGCATGCACTCGTGTGGAAAAGTCCTCTCCCCGGTGAATAGCCGGTGCCTCTTCTCCTCTCAAGCTCCTCTCTCTCATCCCCAGGATATAGTCGTCCCCCTTCACTCCCTCACTCACCCCCTCTTTACTCCGCCCTTTTCCTTCTCTCTCTCTTTCTCTAACCTCACCGTCCCCCTGAGGTTTCCCATACTTTCTGTGAGCTCTCCTCCCCTTCCTCTTTCTCCAGCATCCACACAGTTTATTGTGATTTATTTTATTTTTTTTAAATGTCTGTCTCTGTATTACTGCCTGGTTCAGCACACTCTTCTGTCTCCATGGTTTTATTTCTGGATGCAATCTACAGTTATGAGTCCTTTTGCAGAGATACAAGACATTTGATGGTAATTTTTTTGCGTTTATGAACTGCACAGTTGCAGGTCTGAGCTCCACTGCCGCTAAGACAAGTGGAGCAACATGTAAGCATATTCTGGCTACATAAAAGTCAATTCACGTACCATCAAACTAATGATATTGTCATCAGAGAGGAGTCTCATGACTGTACTTCTTTTTTCTACCACAACTCTGGAAATAGCTGCTGCTGCTGCTCAGATGTCTTCACTGTTTTTCAGCTTCTCTGTCTGTACATAAAACCCAAGCCCGCCCGCGTATGCAAATACCCCTCTGTGTTGTGTTTTCTATGGTTTCCCCCTATCTCCAGTTCTGATTTCCTATAAAAGGCTCACTATAAGTAAATTGACAATTTCAATGTAGCAAGAATGATAACTGTTCATACACTTTCTAGATTACTTTCACACTCTGTAGGTGGGTTGAGCCATTCATACGGGTTTCTGTTTTCAGTTGTATTAAACACTGCAGTGGAAGAAGAGCTCTTTCACCTGTTGCACGCCACTAAAGAACTGCTGGCATGATTGGGTTTCATAGAACTATGATTGATCGTTAAACTGGACTCGCTGTGTTGTTGGAAAAACCCAACTGGGACCAATCAGGGAACGGTTTTCTTTTACCAGTAAATGGCGCCGAGCAGATGAGCTGTTCAGTGAAGACGTTCTCGCTCCCTTACGGATTTCTTTGGTTTTTGACTCTGTAGTCATTTTTGGATGTTTCCGATGATCAAAAAAATGTCATATTTTATATCAAAACCAACCTAGGATTATGTGAAAAAGGAATCATCATCAGTGTTAAATAATACATTAACTGATCAAACACATTATTTGGATAAATGAGTTCAGTTTCACCGTCAACATCAAGGCCTGGTTCTGCAGAATCACATAACAGGATGTATTTGACAGCCTAAAGTGGGCTGAATGAAATTCAAAAACAGATCAGAAGTAACACCAAAAACATTAATTGTCGGTTCGTTTGCAGGTCTTGAACTTGTGCGTGTTGTTTTGCTTTTTTGAAATTTTTTTTAGCCTGCTTCATGTCATCAGACGAGTTCTATTTAAGTGATGTCAAGTCTGGCAGTATACAGGCTGCTGCAGTTGGCTGCTTATATAATGAGGTCATTATATGAAAACTACATTTTGTATTTTGTCAAGTTATCTTTGATATTTAACATTAACAACAAAGCAAAGCGAAGACGACTGTAAGAGGCCAGATGTTTTTTTGTTTTTTTTATTTGTGACAACCATAAAGAGATAATAGTTTAAAGGAATAGAGGACACATAAATTCATATAAATATTTATTCAAAATGTCTGCATGAATGCAGTGGACAGGGTGATCTTGGTTTGAAGAATAAGAAAAAATAAAGAGTGAAGCTTACAGACACCTAGTCTGCCAACAGCTACTCAGAACATGATCAATTCAGAAATTAAGAATTTTCCTGTGCGTTAAATCAAAAGCTAAATCAGGAATGTCTAAGAGGTATTGCTTTATTTTTTCTGACTGAGTAGTATACTAATGCAAACTTAATAAGGCATGTCAGTAAAAATGTTTTACTTAAAAGTAGTCAGAAAGAGAAGAAAGGAGTATTTCAACTCTGTGTTGAGACTCAGAGTTGTTGCACTCTTGTGTTGAACAAATAAAGACGTTCATCACTCAGTTAGAAGTACATTGAAAGAGTCTAATTGCTACAATTAATATTAATATGGTTTAATATGCTACACTGACTTGATTTTTTTTTTATGTACAGCAAGTTTTCTCTCTGTTTTTTCCAAAAACATTTGTAAAATGTCATCTTATTTTTGGAAAGCCCATATTATGTATAAAGTTGTACAGCTTACTTGATGCCTCAACATCAAGTAAGCAGCTGTTTCTTTTAAAAATAGTGAGGCATAAAAGTAGTGAAATAAAATCCACTGATTCTACTCAAAACATTTTAATTTCCTGTTGTTTAAAATGGTGAGATGTGAATTTAAACTGGACCTGTCCACTGCATCTATTTGCTTGACTCCTCCTGGTGATTTCCATCTTTGTTCTTTTAAAATTAGGTAAATGTATCTGCTTTCTGCAGCACTATAATACATTTAAAAAAGCAACAATAGCCTCTTGGAAATCATACTAAAAAATATATATATATATTGAATTTGTTACCGTTGTTTCTAGCCCTCTAGTGGTCAGAAGATGAATTATTTTTCAAGACAGAATTTGCGTTTCCATGAGGTAATAATTTCATTTCCACTCAGTCATGTAAAAAGGTTTAGCTGTATTGTGACACAGCATAGCTCTGCTAGTTGTGGCCACAGCAAGTTTGTTTTCCGTCAGCTGTGGTTGCTCAGATGCAAGGCTGCACCAGTTGGAAATATTAATCAACAGAGCTTCTTCACCAGATCTCCTGCACACACAAAAAAAGTGCTACTGTTTTGCCTTCTGATCTGCATTGGAAAGCATTGAATACAAAGCAAAATCTATTGCGTCATCTTCCTGTTTTATGGAACGCCAGTGTTTGCATCTGGATTTACACCAACAAAGTTTTTGCAAGGAAATTGGGAAAAAAAGGCCTAAGTTAAATTTCTCTAGAAAAGCATCAGAGGCAAGTGTGCTTGCTCAATGTATTTTTAAAGCCCTGTAGAAGTATTATTTGTAACTGAAAGAGAAACTGTCAATTGTTTTATTCATTATGCAAAAGAGATAAAAAGAAAATCTGAATTCCAGTTTGAGGAAATAGTTAGCAGCTAACAGCTAGTGTTTCCGCCACTTGGCTGAAATATCTTCAGTAACTCACTGTTTGCTATCATCTCCTTGTCTTTACATTTCTTAGGTACATTTGGCCCAATCCTCACTTTTAGCTGTGAGATGTTTGAAAGGCGTCAAGCCAGTTTCAAGCTACGTCACAGCCGATCAATGAAACCAAAATCTGTTGACTCAACCCAGAACTACATTTCTTAGTGTTCAAACAGTCATTGCTGAATTCACTGGCATGTTTTGGATTATTGTCATGTTGCAATGATCGGTTCTGCTCCAACCTAATTATTTTTTTCTGATGGTCTCACATTCTCCTCAACCATTCAGAGATACATGATGGTATTTGCGGCACTTCCTTGCTTCATGGTGTTGAACGTATTGAATGGCGTATTAAGTCAGACTCATCTGTCCACAGAACATTATTGTAGAAGTTCTGGTCTTTATCTACATTTTTTGTGGCTAACTTCAGTCTTGCCTTTTTATGTTTTTCTTAGAGAGCATAAGGTTTTTCCCAGCACGCCTCACGTTAAACTTAAACTTGTGAAATCGCTTTTTGATTACATGAAGAAACTTTTGCGTAACGGTAACAAGAGTGAGGCCACGTGATGAAATTTTATAATTTTTGGGAGCTTCTTTTAGCATCTTGCCGTCTACTCTCAGGGTGAATTCACTTGGTTGTTGGCAGTTGTTTCAAGTATGCAAACTATTTTCCAGGCTTTGGGAAAGCTGAATTTAAATTCTTCTGAGACCTCTTTAAATTGTCTCCCAGACTCAGAAAGTGACACAGTCCTCTATCTGGAGGCCTAGTCCTACTTTAGTGTTTAGTCTCATTTTTAATATTCTGTTGCACACCAGATTAAATGTCTGAGCCTTAATAAGGGCAAACCTTAAACAAAATGTGGGGTTCTGTCATGTGCACGGATGTAATATGCTTGTCTTTAATTTCAGCCACTTTAAGTGTGAATAAATGTGTGTCATCAGTTCTTGTTATGTATATGCGTTAGCTTAATTGCTCAATATTGTTGAAATTCATATTAAATATTCATATGTTCAGTTTTGTTAGAAAAACACATGGGATGTTACAGAGTATCCTAATTTCTATTCATTCAAGAAAATGAATGAATAGAAATAAAAGAGAGGCAGAGACATCTAAATAGAAAGGTCGCCCCACTCTGGAAAATTATTCTTTTGGAGGCCATAAAGATGACACCCAATTGAATACTGTTTGTCTGCATTTAAAAATGTACATTTAGAACAACTGGTGACTGTTATAATATTACAACTAATGTAAACTCATTTGTTCTTTGAAGACATTTGCAGCACAGAAAATCTTGGTTTCAAGGACAGACACTTCATATTTGTGAATAAACTTTCACTTTATACTAATGCAAACATAATGCCCCTCTGCGTTGTCATGGCATAATTTAAATGCAATAGATCTCTATCTTGTTTCGAAGAATCCATTTCTGTAGATTAATGGTGTTAAGCCTTAGTTTTATCATAAGAACACACCTTTTTACTGTAAAGCAGCAAGCCCGTTCACAATGGATCTTATCTACAGCATTTGTTCCACCCACAACAAAGTGCCTTACACAAGAAATAAAAGGGTGCTGCTCAAAGACCGATTGTGTATGTTCGCATCTACATTTTTCGTCCTGCAACAATGACTAAGCCATGCAATCACTTGTACATATCTACTAATTCACACATTAGTTTCTATACATGTACAAATGCAAACCTCGGAAACCAGAAGAGATTCATTAGAGCTGATCTTAATGCCAGGAGATGTGCTGCAAACTCACTGCATAATGAGCAACATGTAATCTGAAAGAGTTAATTCCCCTCCTCCTGTATCAGAAAGAATCAAAAGTAGAGGGAATTACCTCTTACTCATAGCAAATGTTTAAAAACCTTGAAAGGTGTTCAATGGTTGTAAAACAGGCAGGTTAAAGGTCAAACATTAGGCCCTGGTTTATGCACGTAGCCACTCCAATATAGTGCATATTAAATCAACATTGTTATGCTAGGACATTACATTTGTACTCACCTGTATTTTACATAACCAGTGATTTGCTTCTCCATCACTGTATTATTTTTAATCACTGTTGTCTTGAATGGAGTGCACATTAGCTTAGCTTTAGCCAAACATAACTTTGAATGAGGTAGCATTGCTTTCTTTGAAAAACATTTACCTATTTCACCTAACAGTCATATATTAACACTATTGTAAAATCCGATCAAGTTGCACGTTGGTGTGCATATTTGTTTGCTACTCATAATAACAGAAGCACTTTTATCCCTATAGCATTTGTATTTTATATGATAATGTTTTATTAATATATTGTGTATGCACTGGAGACTATTTATTCAACTGCTTTTTCATCATGATAGTAGTTTTCTTATAACTTGTCTATGTTAGTATTTCACTCACTTAACCGTAGCTTTGTATCATTTTGAGAGCCTTAATTCACTCAATTTTACAGCTTTATGTTACCATACTTTTTTATATAAAGTTGATTCATCAGAGAATATTTAATTCATAATAAACTTCTTTTGTTCAGTATTCTGTGTTGGCATAATCTTTGTCTGTAAATGACTAGTTTGGGTCTTTTTGAAACCTTAAAAAAGTACAAATTTTGTTCACAAAATATTTCAGGTAACATTTATCCTAAAGTAGTATTTTTTCTCTATGAAAACTTTCCTAAACTGTGAGTCATGGCGTATAAGGTCTGTTTCCATTACATTATTACTGAAGTGTTATAAAAGGAAAATCTTGCATAGTGTTATTAGCAAACATTGATTAAAAAAAGAAAGCCCTGATGGTTATCAAACTGATCAATTAAAATTTGTGGTAAAAGCAGATGAATTTAAATAAAACTATAACAAAAATAGACATTATTAAACAAAATATCTTTGTTGAAATCTTCTTGGTGCAATTTATCTTTTGTATCTAAATTACCCCATTTTAAAAACTCCTGGACTGTGGTTTGTAATCATCGTCATAAGTTTCAAAACAAAGCATTGCTCTTTCAGAGTTCAGTTCATCTCAATAAACTTCATAGCTGCTGCATTTAGATTTCCAAAAAGTTGTGTGTTGCTCTTGGAAGACAACGTGTGTCTGTGAGGGAAAAACTGTGACAGCCAGGTGATAAATATGTGAATTAAAACAGATTGAGTCATGTAGTTATATATATTGTCGCCTTTGTACTATATGTCAGATTCACAGGAAAGCTAATTTTATAGCATGTTTCTGACCTGCATTTTGGGTGCGGAGCATCAGTTGGCCCCGACTGCGCCAGAGTGTTTGTAGCCACAGCTGTGTGTCATTTTGATTTGGAGTAACTCAGCTTTTTCCTCCGCTTTCCCTGGCAGTGAATCTGGGGACGCCCTGACCTCCCAGTTACCTCGTCTCACTGAAACCATTGGTGGTCAAAATGAGTTCAACATGTAAAGCCCCGGCAATCAAGAGCATCTTCTGGGGCATCTTTTATTAACAGCAGCATTAAATATTCACCCACAGTCTCAGCCTTCTCTAAACCCCCACTTCCCCACCTGTTCTTCACTTACATTCTAATTCTAAAGAAACAAAGCGAGTATTTGGTATACTGACTCCCCCACAGGAATCATTTCTTTGGTTTTAAAAAAGAAATCTCTCATAATAAATTTAGACTATTTCAGATTTTCATGTAACTGTCCCCTCTGTTCTAATATGTTGAGATTTTTTTCTATTTACACTGACTAGTTATGATAAAAGACAGTATGTGTCACACAAATATGTTTATTGAAATATAAGTTTTTTTAAGAAAATTGATGTCATAATCTGAAAACACTGGATGATGGAAAATATTGCTGAAACTTCAACGATCTCTTTAAACTGAGTGAAAACAGCCAAAAATCCTTCTATTTGTTGAATAAAATTGTTTTAATGACAATTTAAGATCATCATTATGCTAATGTCAAGCTTTAGAATTGTCTTTATTTATGTAAATAAGGGCGTATTATGGAAAACATTTTAATACTGCCACTCTCATGGGAACAATGGTGGAAACAGAGAAGGAGTAGCGATCCCAACAATACTTTAAATTTTGAGGTAACAACCCTCATCGTCTTCACAATATATCCAGATTCTTGTGACAATAAAAACAATAAACGGTGCAAATAATCTCCCCTCCTTACATAGGTGTAGCTCAGTCTCAGATGGTTATTACTGAAACCACTGCTTCACTTCACAACTACAATCAAATGGGTCCCACTTTCTGCCCTGAATTACTGTAGCAAACTCACATTAAAGAGAAATTAATGTAAGACTTCACCATTTACTCAGAACAAGAGGATAAAGCACCTTTTCGGTCCAAAACAAGCTTTATTGTGAGTTGCTCACACTACCAGAAGTATCACCACTGAGCGGGTCCCTTTTCAAACGTCTGTTTGGTTTAGAGACAAGTTCGGACACAGATGGCAGGACAGTCATCACCCTTAAAAAAAGACAGCCACAGCGGTCTCTCTTGGTCTTAATTTGAGTGTCTGGACGTCCAGCAGGTTCAGAAAAAAGGCTTAAATACAGATATTTTACAAGTAACCAAAATAAAGTCTAACAGATTTTCAAAATGAGCAAGTTAACAAGGCGATCAATGCAAAACAGGCATTTTTTTACACCCAGAGCTCCAAAGGTTTAATAGGTTCTCAGCTTCTTTGTTGGACAAAAGTTCTTTGAGTTTACTGCACATTTGACCAGGATCGATCAGCCACTTAAAACATGGATTTTTAGGTAGCACACAAGGGGTATGTTACCAAGTCAATAAGGAAAAAGAAGGAATGAACTTAGCTAATAAGGAAGAATTAGGCCTTTGTGATACAGGAGAGTTTCACAGACGTACACGGCAAAAACACAGAATCTTTTTTTTTTGTCTAGTTTCTAGTGCAAATATCTTATTTACACTTAAAATAGGATCAACTGACTCAAAAGAAACTTTTCGAGAAATATAGAGGTTTGTTTTAAGTAAATAATTCCTGAACATTAATGAAAAAGTTCTAGTTGTATTCAAAGAAAAAAATTCTTATAACATGTGAAGAATGTGTTGTTATAAGTTAAATAATCTGCTGATGGAACTAGTACTTTTTCATCAATATTAAGAAATTATTTGCTTAAAACAAGCTTGCATATCTTGCTAAAAGTTTCCTGTAAGTTAGTTTTGGCTTATTTCAAGTGTACTAAGATATTGGCACTAAAAACTAGACCAAAAATACTTGGTAAGATTTTATTTTTCTGCAGTGTACTGCTTATATGTTTCTTCTTTATTCTCCAAGTTGTATCAAGAAATATCAGATAAACATTCACTTGTGTTTATCCAGGAGGATGTTTCCCTTCCTGAGCTTCAACATCAGCGTGCTGGATCCGTCTGCCCACTATAACGTCTACGTAGACGTGGTTCTGGCCGATCAGCACCACTGGAGGTACCAGGGAGGCAAATGGGTCCAGTGTGGGAAAGCAGAGGGAAACATGCCAGGTGTGTATAAAACCACAGCACGAAAGAAATCCTCTAGATGAAATTTATATTTTCAAATGTCAAAAAGGAGTAAAAATGCAAGGCACAAATTATACATATAAAAACAAAAAGTAAAAGTTTTTCTAAATTTCTTACTAACAGACATTATTGCAGTTTATACTTATTTAAAAGATTCAGGCTGAACTTACTCAGTAAATAAACTAAACTCTTTTAGATTGGTTTCTCTGTCAAGTTAATTTGTTTACCACTTTTACTAGGATTGGCATTAAGGCACTTGGCACTTATGTTAGTGCAGCACAAATTTATCCACATTATGCTTTATGCTGAAACTGTTTTTCTTACATAATCAGAAGTTTTCAATTTGGTATTGAAGTGATGAAAGCAACATATTCATGCTCCCAGTAGTAATAAAGTAACTTTTGTCTTGAAAGTGGTTCTTTTTCTTTCTCTTATCTTTTCAAAATTATTCATTTCAAGTAATGTCATCAATCTCAGAAGACGTCATAATGCTCTTACTGCTTCACAAACAGCTTCATACAAAACAAAACAACAACAAAAAAACCTGCACCAGTGCCTGTCAATAATGCACTTACCCCCCTTCAGCCACAACTGATGGAGAAAAACTCAAAGTAATCTCCATGAACCCAGATTTTCAGTTGTAGATTAGATAACATCAGGTGGAGTACAAAACCTCTTTGCAGGTTCTGGGGAGCTAAGAAGTTTTCATCTCAATGCGTGCAACATGGAGGATCTCGAGGAAGTGGTTTGTGTAGCAGCACATCCACAGGCAATAGAGGCAACCAGAATGTGCATCATGATGCACTGGTAGGCACTTTCTTGTGGACGCTCTGGTGTTGCTTTACGTCTGCCGCTTCTCTGCATGTTCTGTTTGGTTTGATGAAACCGACTTAAATCATTGCTGAAGCTACTGTTCACTGTCAGGACTTTTAACTCTTTAGAAGCAGCAAAAAAAAAAGGCTAGATGTACTATTTCAATCGATGGTCACTTTACTTTTATGGTTTTTACAGATTTAATTATCAATGTCTGTGCAATGAAGTCACAAAGTTTTCCACTTGAGCCTATAGATGTCACTATATCTTAAAATCTGGATGTCTTTTTATACAATACAATTACCCAAAAATTATATACTGTATAAAAATTACATAATGCCTGTAAAAAGTAATCACAGCCCATTTTTGCACATCGTCCTGGAAGCACTATGTTCACAGTGACGCATGTTGGAGGCAGCATCATGCTGTGTTAAGGCTGTTCTTTATAAGAAGCAGTAAAATCTGATCAGATTTGGTGGGAAAATGAGTTAAGATAAAGCATTCCCATCAGTTCACCTTTGACACTTTATTGTGCTGCAAACACAATGAATGAATCTAATGTATCCAAAGATTCATTCAAAACAACTTCTGTCCAACCAGTTTTGGATAGAAGCTGAATTTTTACTCCGTTTAACTGAACCGTTCTAAGATATTAATATGATGTATGTTTTTGAAGCATTTGAACTTCCATACGCTTGAAATAAATGAATAGTTCTTTGCCAGACCTGTGCAGAACCTGATGACATGCTGAGGATGTAACTCAACTAGTCGCATCTCTCAACAGTTCAGTGAGAAGTCTACAAAGACAAGCCCCTCGCTGAGGTTCCTCTGGTCACTCATAAACCACAGAGTAAAGCTGCCACTGTCGTGTGAATGGTGTGTTCAGGGTGAAGCAAAGTGTCACTTTCTCTCTTCACACTGTATTTTGTACATAAGAGAAAAAAAATCCACTTTGGTCTCGTCTGATGGACCACCTCCTTCCACCATTTTGGCGCCTTTTGAAGAATTTGAAAGCAGATGAAAAATGTTTTCCCACAAAGAGAGCATGAACTGCCTTCACATTTAAATGTATATCTGCTATTTTAATTCAATCCAGTTTATTTAGTTTAGTTCATGTACATGATTCCAATCCACAACAAATGTCACCTCGAGGCACTTCCCAAAAGATTCATTTCAGTTCAATCGCTCCTACATTTCAATTGATCCTCTTTATTAAACAGCACAGAAAGCTCAGTTCATTTTTTAAAGTACCTTGCAAAGTTTTTGAGGAAACCCAATAGATTGCATTGATTATATTCACTCCTCCTGTACCAGCAAGTAGCGACAATCGCTTGTGTTGTTGACTTTAATCCCTACCAAGCATGTATTTACTTCTTTAAACTTTCAAAAAATGGTTTTACGTGTATTAAATGTTAAACTTAGGATATGAACAAAACTATTGGTCCATGTATTTAGATCCTCTAAAGCCGATTTGGGGCCCTCTCAATTTCATTTTGAAAAGTTTTTTTCCCCTACATCTTATACTCCTTGATCTCTTTTCTTTCAATTCCACTCTTCTTCCTGTTCTCACTTGAATAAAACACATACACATAAAAGCAAGTTGAACCTATGATTGATGATAGGCAAACCACATTCATCTAAATGAGAGAAACTCTAAGGTGTTGTCACACGTTTGCCAGTTGTTGTGGAAAAGGTGAATGATGTTGTGCTAAAGTTGTGGAAACTGTGGTGACACAGCTTTTCTCAATTAGATTTAATAGTGCACTTCATGTGGTATGAAGAAAATCAGGTTAGAAGGTCATTGTGGTGATGCTGTGAAAATTCATGGCGGTATATTTTATATGAGAGCAGTGAAGTAACAAAGGAATTAGAAAGCATAGCATGCCTGATTACAGGATGTAGCACTTAGAGTGGAAATGTCTTAAATTGACAATGACAAAAAAGACAAAATAATATTGCTTTTTCACATTTTTTGCAAACAGAAATCAAATGTTCTGCATTTTTTAAACAGTACAAAATGGATGGGTGGGTTATGTGGCCTATTAATCTATTAATTTATCTATTAATCTATTAAAGTGCCTTGCAAAAATATACATAAGAGTTCAAATTTTTCATATTTTGTCTTGTTACAACCACAATCCTCAGTGTATTTTATTGGGATTTTATGTAACAGACCAGCAAAAAGTAGGGCCTACCAAGACATCCACCTAATCTGACAGGTCAGATGAGGTCAGTATTAATCAGAGGAACCCAGAGGTCCTAATCTGAAATTGGAGAATCTCTTGATAAATCTCAGATTAGTCTTCAGACTTGGCCTTTATGGAAAATTTTCAAAAAGAAATCCATTGTTCAACAAAACTGTAAGAAGTTAAATTCAAAGTTTGTCTCAAGACATGTAGGGGCCACATCAAAACATGAAAAATGTTTTTTGGTTGGATGAATCTAAAGTCCTTGGCTCACATGCTATGTGTGGAGGTCACTGCATTTCACCTTTGAAACAAACTATACCCACAGTAAAATAACGGTAGAGGCAAAGTCATTCTGTGAGGAGGCTTTTTCTTAGCAGAGACAGGGAAACTTCACTGGTTTTCATCCAGCTTCCCTGCTATCTTGTCTACCACATGAAATCCCAATCAAATAAAATGAGGTCAATCAAGACAAGGAAATCTAAACGGTCAAGTGGTAAAAATACTTTTGTAAGTCACTGTCAATGCGCAACTAAAAACCTTGTCCCTGTGGCTGATGACTTCCTTTGGTGACTACAGGGAATCGGATGTACATGCACCCTGACTCTCCTAACTCAGGGGCTCATTGGATGAGACAAGAAGTGTCATTCAGCAAACTTAAGCTGACCAACAACAAGGGCAGCACCAACAACGTGGGACAGGTATCCCTTCCTACTTCCTTTTTCAAATGATCCCATGAAAATCAAACTGTTTTTGTCAATATTTTTTACATTTGCTAAATTGAGCTTTTTGCCACACAGAAATGTGTTCTAGTATCTCGGTCCTGACACGTTGTCAAAATCCCTAAATCATTGTGAGAAAGTGCTCTAGCATCATTTGATTGTTTTGTCCTAATAAGGTAATTTTGTGAATTTAATTTTGTTTTGCCCTCAGATGATTGTGCTCCAGTCGCTCCACAAGTACCAGCCACGTCTTCACATAGTGGAGGTGAAGGAGGACGGCTCAGAGGACCCCTTCCTGTCCTCTAAAGCTCAGACGTTTGTCTTTCCAGAGACGCAGTTCATTGCTGTCACCGCTTATCAGAACGCAGACGTAAGATTTATTTATTTTTTCTTTGTACACATTGTTCACTGGAAGAAATTACATTATATTATTACTGAGCTGCTATAGTTCTTTTGAAACTCTGAATGGATCTGATTTTTGCATGCATGCAGTGGTGTGGAAAAACTATTTGCACCCGTCCAGAGTTTTTCTGTTTTTGCTTTTTTTTTCTCACTTGCATGTTTCAAATAACAAAACTAATTTTAACAGCAGACAAGGGTAATCTGGGTAAACACAAAAATAAATTTTTAAATGATGATTTCATGCCTAATGGGAAAAAAGCATCCAATTCAGCATTGCCCAATCTGAAAAAGTTAGTGAGTCCTAAACTTAATAACCAGTTGAGCCATTTTTTGAAACAAAAACTGCCATTAAGCATTTGTGATACCTGGTAAAGAGTATTTTATGTTGCTGTGGAGGAATTTTTGTTCCTATCTTCTTGCAGAATTGAGCCACATTAGAGCGCATTAATGGCCTGATTAAGGTCATAATTTAAGGCTATTAGCCATTCAGAGTCCATTAAGTACATTAACTTTTCCAAAGTGGACTCCTTAGTGCATTTTCATCATTCCTCCTGCATAACTCAGGTGGGCTACAACTGAACGTCACATACTGATGGACTGACATTCCCCATTCTGATTTTCTGCTCAAGAAAAGAGTACATGGTTTCAATGGAAAACGAAGTAATCCCGGATCATCATATTTTCACCACTGTACTTGTACTTCATTAGTTCTTCACCAGATGTAACAGGAAGCACAACTTAATTATTCTTTTGTCTTGTTGATTTATAGAATATTTTCCAAAGAGTCTTTGTCATCATCAAAATTTGCCAGTTGTGGAAAAAAAAAGTTTTGTATGCATTAGCTTTGGCTTTGGAGCTCTCCGGTGGATACCATTTTTGCCCTCATTTTTTATAAACACAGGCTTTAGGTGAGGCAAGTGAGGTCTGCTTTAAATGTTGTTTGGGTTTCTTTTGTGACTTCATGGAGGAATACTCCTTCGGTAATTTGAGTAACTCCTGACAATGTTCTGTCATTGTTCCAGATATTTTACATTTGTGGATAATGGCGCCCCCAAAGCCTTACAAATGGCTTTGTGAGGCTTTGAGAGCCCTTTCAAAACTGATAAAAGTCAATGACTTTGTGGCTGATCTGTTTTAAACTTCTTTAGATTGGGGCACGATATGTTGCTTTAAAGATCTTACAGCCTACTTCATATTTTTACAGAGGCTCTATCTAGGTGATTTCTTAAATCTACTGGTTAGATATCAAATCGCTTTTTTCCCTTGATAAATGAAATCATCCTTTAGGGATTGTGTTATGTGTCTGCTTTGGTTATCTTTGTATGATATGAATTTGCTTCTTGACAGAAGAAAGTCTGCAATGGGACAAATATCTTTTTCACTGCACTGTACATATAACTTTGCAATCGGTGCAACACCAGTTCAACTGAGAGTCACCGACTATTGAATGTTTCACTGACAGCTGCATTGTCTAAAACGTTTTCAATGCGTAGTATAGACATACTGGCATCGATTCTGTAGGTGCGATCGCCCACTTTGTTGTTTTAAATATCAACACTTTCCAGCATGTTGACCTCGTTAATTATTACTCAGTGACCTCCTCTCTAACTGCTCTCTTGTTTCTTCATGGTAGTTGCTTACTCCTTCTCTTTTTCCTGTGCCTACATTCTCTCGCTGCCCTCCTCCTGTTCCCTACACAGATCACTCAGCTGAAAATAGACCATAACCCCTTCGCAAAAGGTTTCCGCGACAATTACGACACGTAAGTAATTTGGAAAATACTTGTGTTTGTAAAGAGAGAGCAGCAGCAAATCCTGTCCTTTTTGCTCTGGTTTGAGAACATTGTGTGAACTCTGCCTAAATAATTCAACTGGATCAGTGCTGTCACTGAAATGCCCTGAGTGCTCATGTCGCCTTTTTAATATTAGAATAGGTGCAATTACTGCGCTGCTGCTGAGCATGCTGCAGTGAAAGGGTGTGAGGGGCTGTGAGATGTTTGATAGTTGTTTGAGGTTTGGGCAGGAAATAACACCTTCTTCTTTTTCCTCTTCTTCTCACACTCTCTTCTCTTCCCCTCCTCCTCCCTCCTGCCTAGGCTCTACGCTCCTCCCGACTCTGATCGCCTCACCCCTTCCCCTACAGAGGGCCAGCAGTTGTTACCGGGGACCTGCTACCCACAGAGCTACCTTTCTGAACAATATCTTAGCCCCCTGTCGCAGACCCGCTTCTATGGCCGTGATCACATCGGCATGGGCCAGCAGCACAAAGACCCGTCCTCAAGCCCTGGACCCCACAGTCGCTGGTACCTGCCCCCACAGCAGAACATACCACCGAACCGGCTTGACTTCACATCCTCCTATGAGGGGGACTTTTCTGGAAATGGCTTCTACAAGCCGTTCCCCCTGCAGACGTCATCTCACCATGCCCTCAGCTACTACCCAGAGCATCCTTTTGCATCGAGCAGCGTATCGGTATCAGCGGCCGGGTCAGCAGGATGGAGCGCTAGCAGGCACACCCCACAGTATCCCAGCAAACCCGCCCCAAGTTTGAGCTGGTTCAGACCAATTTCGTCTTCCTCCTCCTCCTCGTCATCTTCCACGCCCCCCGGGAACCCCAGGCTGCACCCATCCTCGCTCCTGGAGTCCCTGCAGCCGCCGGTGCTGCATGAAAAGCCGAAAGACCCCACCGGAGTGGCAGCTGAGGACCCCTGGCTCGAGCCACCCTCCGTCAAATCAGCAGACTCGGCCGACTCGGGCATGTTCGAGGGAAACAAGAAGAGGAGAGTCTCGCCCTACACGTCCAGCACTGAAAACTCCCCGCCTCCGCGTTCTGGGGAGGTCTGTGAAAAAGACAGCAACAGCGATCCAGACTACTATGGCTATTACACCCACTGAAGGCCTCCTGTTTCATCACAAACGTTTCCTAACGCAGTCTCACAGCGCCTTGAGTCTGTCCGGTCTGCCAGGTCTTCATGATGGATTGAAACAAACAGAACCACAAAATATAAGCCCTCACAGTGAAAAACATCCACGCCGTAAAGTTTCATCTCACAAGAGTCAAATGATCACAGGAGGAACTCTTAAGGACAGTGACAAAGTGAACAAAAGTGGTTGTGACTGGGACTCTGGCCTGCAGTCACATAAACACCAAACAGACATACAGAGGTGTGACTCAAGTCTTTGAAACATCTGGAGATTTAAGAGGGGAAAAAAAGCCCAAACATCTGCATATCTGCTTGCTGACAGATGCCTGCAGGAATTGTCTGTTCTTTCTGCATCAAACCCACTCCGGGTGTGGTGCCATGTCTCGTCTGTGTCTTCCTTCGCACCCTCAACCGTTTACACATTTCTTCACGATGTGCTCACGTTCATTTCTCCCAGTGATTCTATGCCGAATCTGGTTAGCAAAAAAAAAAAAAAAAACACGCAGAAAAATCCATGTTCTCTCTAACCTTTGGCTCATAATAAACGATGCAGCTCCCACTTGTGGCAGTAGAGGAGGAGTGCAGGCAGTCAGTGCAAAGGTCAATGTCAGAGCAGGTTTTAGGACAGCTTAGCAGATGAGTGTTAACAGTGTGGCAGTGATGGCAAAAGCACAATAAAATAGACATATTATCTGAAGGTTGCGCAGCATCTGACAGTGATCATTCATGCATAATGTTTAATCATATACACAAAGTTGAAAACAAAGGCAGATTCAGGTCCTTTCATGTGTTCAAACACTTAGAGGTTTTCCGAGTTTTGTCTCATTATTACCTCAAACCTGTTTTTAATGGCATTCTGTGATAGATCAATGCAAATTAGTGAATACTTATGAAGCTCAACAACTTTTTGATACTTTTTTTTTTACAAATAATCTCAAAAATGTGACATTCATTTGAATTCAACCCCACTGAATCAATACTTTGTAGAATCCCTCTGGGGTTGTGGCTCTGTGCTCAAGGTGTGCATGGAGAAACTGAAATTTCTGACTATTCTTCTGTTCAAAAACAACTTAACTTTAAATTTTCAATCAATTGTTAATTAGATTTAATTCTTGGCCGTTCTTATAAATGTATTTGTTTTGATTTAGAGTTCATCTCATGCAGGAAGATGATCCACAGCTCCAGGCTCAAGTCTTTGCAGTCTCTATCGGATTTTCCTCCGATAGAGGAGGAAAATCTAGATAAAACTAGATAAACTTTTTATCTAGTTTAATCCATGTTCCCAACAACTCTCATCAGTTTTAGTGTCTCTGAAAAAAGCATCTCCACTGTAAGTTGCCACCTGTTTTTATGGCAGGGACAGTGTGATCAGGATTTTGATTTTCTGCCTCACCGTTTTGTGTGTAGGTAAAAAAAATAGGATTTCATTGAACCAGATCACCTAATCCTTCACCTCCTCTCTTGCCTCTATTTTTTTAACAATTGATTTCTTAACACATAAAGCCCAGATTTGTTGACTGTAACGTCATTGGATATTCCCATGAGTTAAGTGTCTCTGCAGCTCCCTCAGAGTAAACGTGGCCCTCCTTCATGGTTTTCTGATTAATTGTCTCGTTGCCCAGTCTGTCAATTTAGGTAGACATCGTTGTCTTGGTAAGTTTGTAGTTGTGCGATACTCTTTCCATTTTCAGATGATGGAGAGATCACTGCTCTTTAAGTTTGAAATATCTGCTATAAACTTCAATCATTCACCATTTTTTTCACGTAACTTTTAGTAGCAGTTTTAGGGTAACGATGGATTTAGATATACTGTACTTTATGGAAAAAGCTTCAAATAAGACTAGCTGTCCAAAGGCATGCGGGTGTAGAGTGCGAAGATTCTGACCTTGCAATAATTAGTCGATATTAAATCACTCCCGTCAACAATCAAATAAACCCACAATCAGTATGAGCATCAATTACTGCCTAATAGTATCATCAAGAGAAGCATACAAGCTTTTAAAACACAGACAAAATGGCAGTCATTCTGTAGATCAGTTGATACGGGATCAGGACGCCCACATGCACCTGTAGTTCAACTGACGAGGCGCTGTCAGCCTCAGACCACAATAAACAGGAAGCACAAAGTGACCAGACCGACACTCTGAATTTCCCCCCTGGTCTCAGGACCCATCATGTGGTGACGCTGGTTGACAGAGGCCCGGCTCCTAGCCTGGTGACAGAAATAAAGAGTGAGGCTACAGTCGGAGCTGATCAGAGGCCTGCTTCTCACTCCTCACCAGGTGTGCTAAATGCCTCAGACAACACCGGAGGTGACAAGCGAGAGCCTAGTGTTATCTATCAGGGAAATTTCAATGTTGACTGTCCAAGCTCAAATTACTTACACATGTGTGAAATGCATGGAGATGGTGTTAACTGATGGAACCATTACTACTGTAACAAGCAGAAATTCAACAACTGTCATATGCTGTTAAAGCTGAGCAGAAATGCTCATTTTTAAAAGGCATGTTTACATTTTAACCTCTTTGTAAATTTAATGAGTCTATTGACTGTAAATTTGCAGAGAAAGGAAAGCAAAATATTTAAAAGCATTTCTAAAACAGTTTCCATGAAAAAAAGGTTGTTGCATCCACCTATCCATTTCTTTTCATTGTTTATACCTGCTCATCCTTGTAGAGTTGCAGGGAGGACTGGTTCCTATCTACGGGGGGCCTGGACACCCTGGGTAGGTTATCAGCATAGAGACACAAGCATGACAAACAACCATACACACACATATTCATACCTAAGAACAATTTAGAGAGGCCGGCTAACCTCTCTAAATTGGTCATGTCATGTTTTTGAACTGTGGGAGGATGTTGGAGTACCCAGGGGGAACCCACAAATGCACAGGGAGAACAGGCAAACTCCATACAGAAAGACGCAAGGCCAAGATTTGAACTCAGGACCTTCTTGCTGCAAGGCAACGCTGCTACCAGCCGCCCACTGTGCAGCCTCAAGTTATTGCCTATATAGACTAAATAACCATAACAAGTAGCTAAAAATACATTTTACTGGTTTCATAAGGTTCAAACTTTAAAATATCTTAGTAATGCATACACCTGGGTACTGAAACTATCCACTTGTTTAGCCTATTTTTACTAAATGACACCATGTAGCTACTTATAGTAGCTAATAGCTATAATTTACTGGTGATTTGGCATTAGCTTAAGCTAATCAGCAGCTTTTTGTTGTTTATTTAATGCCAGAAATTAAATAAAGAGGTAATGAAATGTGTGTGTAATGGTCTGAATGGTAACAGACGTAATGATTCATTAAATAGTAACCAGGTGCTGAAAACATATTAGAGAGAGAATCTCATTATGTTTCTTGTGTTATATTTCTAAAAGAAAATGTTTCTTATTTAATATATTCATATTTGTCAAATAATTATTCTCGGGATACATTGATGAAGATTTTCCAATGTTGTAAGGGCATTTAAATGAAGATGAAATTAATTTAGGGCGTGGGTGCATACGCAGAAACAAAGAGATAAAGTGTAACAGAAATACCGGCCTGCAAATATATCAGTTGCTTTTTTTATTCTCTGTGGTCTCCATGGTATACAAATGATCTCTCACCTACATGGCGGCAAAATCTCACATCAAACAACTGCATGAAAATGCTGTCAGATACCTCAGGAAGGGCCCCTGCTGAACATCCCAGATATTATAATAAACTTTAACCAGTGACTTGACTCCTTCATATTCCCAGTGTTTTTGTTTTTTTTTCTTGTGCCACTTTTCCCTCTAGATAAAAATAGGACTGCATTTCTGGAGATTTTGCTGTACAGTTTTAAAAAAAAATCAAGCAGAGATTGAATAAAGGAGACCACACAGCTCAAGCCACAAATGTTCATTTCTGTGTGTGAAAGGTTTGTGCCGTTTAGGAAGCAGTAATTGTTCTTTTACTCATGAGATGCTTATAAATTGCAGCAGGCAAATGAATAATGGAGGAAAAAAAGAAACTTATTTATTGAACATGGCATATGTGTATATTTGTTGTTGTTTTTTTTAATGAAATTAAAGCTTTCACCTCTCAAAATCTCGCTGTTTTTTACTTGCTGATTTAACTGAATAGAAGAAATGCACATGAACACTGCAAAGCAGACATCATTAGACATCAAACTTTATTACTTCCACAATGCCCACACATTTTTGATTTGGTCTAGTAAACCTCTCGTCTCTAAAACAATGTCTTGGAAACTATTAAGATATGTTATCTAGAGACTATTATCATCAGAACTGTTTGCTTGGATGTCGGTCAACACATATCAAATATCTCTCAGGCTTATTATCTTATTTTTAAATCCACAGCGCAGTCCGGTTACCTAATGATCAGTCGTAACTTTGAAAACTGATAAACGTGTAAAACTGAATGTAATCTTGTCTTTTAATCAGTAGGAAACCTTATGTGGTAACCTTGGGTGTTGAGACACAGCTTCCAGTTAGGGGGTGGTTATGATAACGGACATATGGATGTGTGTGTGGGGGTGTGTGTGTGTGTGTGTGTGTGATTTAGCATTTCTCATCTGGTAAGGCCCGTTTTTCCAACGCATACTATGAGAACTGCTATGGGGCTCAAAGCCCAGGTTTAAAGTTTGAATTGAGTTTAGGTTAGGTTTAGGGAAAGGGTGAAGGTTAGGCTTTAGAAATGAATCAAAAAGGAATGAATTGAAATAGTGCAAAATCCTCCTTGTGAAGGCAGAAAGATGGAATGTGTGCAGAAGGTTACACTGATTAAAAACAATCCAATGTTTTCTACTGATTTTATGCATGTTAAGTCAATGATCCATCCTGCTTGCTACTGACAAACAAGACACTTTTTTACTTATGATATGACAGGCAGAAAAAATCATTAAATTATTATATTTAATGATATAATTAGTTGAGATTACACAGAATGAGGGGCTTACCATACCATTCATGCAAAAAAACATTACTGGTCTGACTTGAAAGTTTTGTTAAACAAAACATTTTCCAATTTTAATGTAAAATTAATTTTATACTATACACTACAATAAAAAATAAATTGATTAGAGGAACAAGCTTGCTATAGTATGAATAACCTTAACTAAAATTTTGCTGAACCATTTGTTGATCTAATTTCAGCGTTCAGACTGCTACTGTAAGAGTCTATGAGCGCCTCACATGTTGATTTGATCAAGAGGAAATCTTTTGTCCAGTCGGTTCCAGGAGACCCAACATGTTTTCAGTCAGATTTAGTTCAGGATTCTGGCTTGGCTGTTCCTACACTTTCACTTGATTCCGATTAAGATGCTGTTTAGGTGAATTGGACTCACTGTGATGCTGATGCATCTTTAGCGTTGAAGAAGAAAGATTTGTGTTTAATTGGAACTGTAGTTTTAGACACCTTTCCAAATCCCAAGTTAAATCTAAGACATAAGTAAATAAAACCCCACATCATGATACTATCACTGCCGTGTCTCACTGTGGATATGGTGTTTATTTGGTGATGTTATGATATTTTTTTGGATTTCATACTAGTGTCATAAACAAAGTTATGCACACACTTCTTCTGACTGAATGCTATTTACAGTGAGATGATTTTAATTTTCTGCAAAATATTACCCATTAGATTCATTATAACTGATAGTAAGTGTGAACACCAGCGTCCAGAGCACTAAATTAATCACTATTGATGGTTTGCTATAACCACAGAAAAAATAAATAATACTTAGAAATTTTACTTGATGTTTTTCCATTGTACCAAGAATAACAATCAAAAGTATTTGGATACATATTATCATAATCTTTATTAGTAAACATATTTTTTTTTAGATAACCAGTAACAGTAATAAATAACTTGTACAAGAAAGATGACTCAAAGGGTAAATATTGCATCATTGCTGTCATTTAGCAAAGCTCTTCGTCCAAAGTGAGCTACACCTGAGGAACAACATTCAGTTGTAGACTGATTTAACAAAAATCGGTCTAAATTAAAACGTGCAGCGTCCATTATTCATCGCTTACTTGCTGGTTTCCTGAACAAAATACGCTGTAAACCTGCTGTACCTTATTTGACCTCTCGAGGCAGCAAAAACAGCTGGTAAGCCCACAGAGGACAGAGATGCTGCTCTATACAGGGTGGCAGTATCATCACATCTACATAGCAGCAACATCAGCTGGTTTTACTTTGACTGTAAAATAGATTCCAGCTCATTTATCCAGTCAGTTAGAAAGTGCAGTTAAAGCTGTTTAAGAGGACAAGATTTAAATGAAATTTTTCACAAGATTCAATAACAGACTCAAGCGTCCACTTATCTTAAAGAAAACTTTTACGTTCCTAAAATTGTGCGTGCATCAAGTTGAAATATTCTATAAATCACGATACAATAAGCTCATAAAAAGGAAAGTTTTCCCACAAGTTGTGTTTAAATGTGTCGATGAAGATTCGCTGCGAGAGACCAGAAGCAGCACTGTCTCCACTCTGTCAGAGTAGGTCATTTATGCTGTTCAAAACCACCAAACACTGGTGGTTTTCTCACTAAAGTTACGTTGTGTGCATGTTGCTGTGGTCTCTTTTCATTACCACAGGACTGTATTTTCAAGATTAGAAAAACCTGGATCATCCCTGAGCTTCCAGTAAGTGCTATTGGTCAGCCACACATCCCGTCCACAGGAATCTTTGGCTTTCCTTAGACAAAGAACGGGAGGAGATTAGTGATTTGAAAACCTACAATATTCTGGTGATTATGGTGACAACTGTGAAAAACATAATTCGTTTTTCACAGAATATGGATTATACACTTTGCACCTTTGAAAGGTGCAAAGTGTACCTTTGGTTATAATTCATTTATAACCATGCTATAAATGAATTAGCAGCTTCTATTCTAATAATAAGAGATTGTGTTCTACCTAAAATTAAAATTATGACCAATGAGTCAACTTTGTAAATTAAAGAACATTTTTCCACAGTTTGACCAACAAACAAGTCTGTCCAGATTTAGTCTGCACTTACTTGAAAAACCGAGGAATATGCTCCTCCCCCCTCTTGGCGAGCTGTTTTCTCCGCTCTCTTTGAATTTCTTCAACGTCGTCTTTCTTCTTGTCGGCCTCGGCAACTTTTCCTTCCTCCAGCATTCTGCAGAACATCAATAAAGAAATATGACTCCAAAAGCAAGTTGCACATTTTACTATTTTGTGCCATCATTTTTCACAACCTACACGTCTATCATTTTAAACGTTGGTTTTAAATAGTGTTTGAAATCTGAACGGATCTCTGACCTTTGGTCTGGGCGCAGGCGAGTGTCGGTAGAAGGGAGGAGAGGCTTCAGGTTTGGCGTGAGTTCATTCAGCTCCATGGCAAACGAAGAGAAGCCATAATACAGCAGGTAATCCTTTGGCTGAGGATCTGTACAAGACAGAAGCTTCTCTGAAGGGCCGCAGCACAAACGTGACACTTGGATTTACGCTACTTAAACCTTTCACCTCAAAGCAGAATCTTTGTGATTAACAATATCAACGTGTGACGCAAACACCTCAGAGCAGTGCGTTTTATTTTTCGCTGAAATAAAGAGACTCACTAGGCTTCCAAATGCATTTTGGAGTCGGCAGAGTATCGCAGAAGATTCCTTCATGCCAAAGACCTCCAAACCGGTGAATGACATTGCCGCTTTGGTCGATAACCGTTCCTTGCACTTCGTTCTTGTTTGAGTCTGAACCCCAGTAACGAGACTAAATGAGAACACAAGCAAAGTCATTTTTGTTTGTTTTTTCAAAGAAGGCATTAAAAGAAAACATTCTGAGTTTCTGAGAAGCTGCTTCATTAACCTTGACAAAGGTGATCTTGCAGGTGCAGGTGTTGTTAGTCAGGTTTTGAATGGTCACCTCTCCATAATGCTCCAGATATCTCTGCTGGCTGAGCACGTTGTGGATGCAGGTTACCACTTTGTTCCACTCATAGTGATCACCATACCTGGAAAACATTCAAAATACAGTTGAGTTAAAGCGACTCCGAAGTGATCAATCAGTAATGCAAACATCCCATATATACAGATTTGTATTTGTGTAATTTTTAAAAAAACATTTGATCTATTCCAAGGCTTCTGTCCCACCGGTGCTTATCTTGCCACATGCCCAAAAATGTGTGTTTTTAATAGATGTCTTAATTTAACATCAATTTAATTAAGCTGAAACATCGAGTCCTGTCTATGTGCTTCAATTTGGTATAGCGCAGCTGTATTGGGGTTAAGGGTGTAACATTAAGCGTTCTGGGGGATGTTGGTATTGCTCTGACATCACCATTTTTTCTCCATACTTATTGAGCAAGAGAATGAAGTTCAGACCTATGTACAGTCTATGGGTGCCTCAAAATTGAAACAATTAACATAAGAATAATGTAAGGCCAGGTCCTCCACCTAGTCAGCCATTTCAAGCATTCAGCATGAAGACATGAATTAATTTTCATAGCATACGCACAAAGAAGCATGAGAGTAACCAATGATATTATTGGGTAATTGCTACAATATCTGAGTAGTACTTTCATTGGTTACAATTGTAGTTGCACTTATATAAAGTTTATATAGTGTCATGTTTGCCATACCAAAGTTTCAAACTTTTTAATGTCCAAAAAACAATGACAGCCTGTCTTAGCTGAAGATCATATTGTGCGTGCTACAGTCTCGAATATGCAGAAAGGTGACACTGAAGTGTTATTTACTTAAAGCAGCACATCTTCATTAAACTACCAAATCACAGTCAGAAACGCAATAGTATGATACAGTTTCGAATGTTTTCTGTTGGTTTCAATAAAACAAGTAAAAAGACCATAAAAGACTGATAAAAATCTGATTTTATAATGCTAATGTTTTGATATTTCCTGTATTTCTTTCTATTTTGCTCCAAAGCAAAATATTTTAAAAAAGCAGTGATGAAATCTTTTTTCAGAACGTCTCCAGGTTTATCTCTGATGCTACATATTTGTAGCATCTGGTTTGACAACTATGTAAATCTGCTTTCTGCTTCTTCCAGAGCGTTCATTGCCAAACATTTTCTGTACAAAGTCAGAAACATATCTCTGGCAAAGTTTCTGACCCTAAAATTTTCATTTGTTACTGTTGTCCATGTCCACTGCCAATAGTTGTATTAACAGGTATTTTCTGAAAAATAATTTGTTGGTGTTCCATTACCTTTGGTGGAGGTTGTGACCTTTGTCTTGGAGACCACTGATTTACAGGACTGAGTTTGGAGCAATAAGATCCTAGTCTACTTCCTAAAATCTCTTTAACACTCACCTCTTCCAAGAACAATTCATCACCAAACACCTTTAGCACGCTAATTCCCACTTACTCCGCACTTCTCTACCTGGGCTGCTTCACTTGTGGTTATATTTAGTGCTTCATGCTGATGCCAGAGTTTAACACTAAACAAGTAATGTTGTTCCACACTTATGCATCACTTTCAGTAGCTATTGCAAATTCAGGGCTTTGAAAAGGGATTAATTCAAATAGTATTAATGCCTTTGCAAGGTTCCCATTGTGTTTGTACAGTTATTGTGTATTTTACTAGTGGGGGCTAAGATTTGAACAAGCATAACATGGCCTCTTCATGCATTAGATATTTATGATAATAGATGATGAAAAATTATCAGATGGCTTTCAGAGCTAAAATGATTTCAAACCTAACATTGTGTGTGAGTCATGCACTGGTAATAAATGAGCTGAAAAAAAAAACAACCCTCAAAAAGCATAATTTCCACATGGAATTGGTGGATTATTTTCAGTCACTGTAAATACGCCCCCAGGTGATTTTGTAGCCTAGAAAGTACTGTTATTTAATCCTACTTTAAACCAGTGAGCATTGGCAATAACAAAATCATATTATATTAACCAAACTAGCAAACTGAAATGACAGCTAATTTTGTGTGGGATAAAATACTGCCACTGTTGGCCACTGCCAGGAAAGTTTTCTATTTTCTGCGAGATAAATTAAGACATGGTTTAAGCTTCCTAAAAAAATCAAGTGTTATATCTGCCAAAACAGCAGGGAATTTATATCATAAAGCACGATGGTTTACCTTGGCAAAGTTACATTGACCATTCCTGTTGGCACAATCTCCAGTGACTTTCCCCAGAATTTATTCTTCCACCTTTGGTCTGTTGACACAGGGCAACACATATACATTTATATACATGTGAAGGAACAACTTTTTATAAACAGATGTTGACAGAGCTGTTACCTTGCCAAAATGTGAAGTTTTCTGACTCAGCATGGCAGGCTGAGATGGGTGGGTGGTGGCATACCTGGTACACCATGAGGAAGTGATTTAAAAAAAAAAAAACAACACTTTGACAAAAGCAACATATATACAAATCTCACGTGTTAGCTTTTTTTAAGGGGTGAAAATAAACTGTAACCGACTGAAGAATTCATATTAATCTTCTGCAGAGCAGACAAATAAAACCATGGATTAGTAATCTTAATTTCTTATCATAATTGTATTAAATCTACTGCAGAGTTCAAATAGTCCTTTTAAATTCTTATGTGGATATTAAACAAAAGAACACACAGCTACCTGCTCACTGATGAAGCGGAAACCTCGATCATCTCTGATACACTCGAAGGTTTCTCCCAAAACTGGATTAAAGGGCTTGTAGCGGTTTCTGAACGTTGCAGTGGAATAACCAGAAATAGCAAAGGCAGCGATGTAAACCTGGATTTGTGAAAATAAAACGAAATTAGGCTTGTTTAATTTTTTCAAAGATAAATTTGAAAATGACTACATTTAGTTCATCTAACTGAAAGGGATGGAGGTTGAAAATGTTCAAATTCATTTCAACTTTGCTTCCCCTACCAACGTTTCATGTGACTTCTTTCCTTTCTTTATTTTAAATCAAGTCAAGGTTAGATGGTCATTTTGTTTTACAGCTGGTGCAAGATGAAAACATCTAAAATAGACCAACGCATTGCTAATACAAGCTATCCCTTAATGCTATGACAAGTCATATTGAACTATGAAACACAGAACTACTCATTTTGTCATACTTTCTTCTTTGTAATATTGACACATTCAACTCATGATCTTGAGAAAGATAGTAAGATAATTTTGCCAGCTAATATTAACACTTACACAATATTAACACTTTTTCTTTTTTTTGCACACAAACATCCTACATATCAGGACAGTCTTACCATCCTCTGGTATGGGTCTGGTGTGTTGCTGGCCGTGTCCAGCAGCTCGCTGTACTCCAGCTCTTCACACAGTCTCTGCAGCAGGTTAACTGGCTCATTGAGAGCTGCTGGCATGGAGACTCGAGCCAAGTCTTTACCTGAAGAAAAAAGGGACAGATGCCTCAAAAAAATGTAACGTCAGTTTTAGTTTTTCCTCTCTGAACTAGTAAGCGCTACTTGCCTATGTTATTGTAGAGAATAGCCATGAGGCCGACGTGGCTGTTGTCAGGGCAGGGAGCTGGTAGAGTCGTTCGACAGCCAGTGCTCTTGGGAACAACATTGTTTGGAGTCCTGGAAATACTTGCTCGGTACTTCCTGGTTGTTGATGCTGCACAGTGTGAGAAAATATTAATTAATATTGATCTGATATTTTGGTTTTGTTTTATTTTATTTTTTGAGGCTCTGAAACAGAGGGGTAGGAGCTGTGCTAGCAAACACAATGAAATGTGAATATATTTTGCTTTACTGTGATGAAAAGCATTCAGATCTCTGGTTATGTTCTTAATTAAGTAGTGGCTCATATGATGATTTCATAGTAGGATAACATTGAGTGATAAAAATACCATAGTTTTGTGATGCCATTTGCTCTTGTTTTCTTATTTTATTTTTCACTTTCGCATTAACCCTAAGGCTTCAATTTGCCTGTCACTTTGCTGCTTCATTTCCCCACTGAAGTACAATAAAGGTTATTTTTATTTTGCTCTGTATGTTAATAATTTTTAATACATTGATATAAGCAAAAGAAGGTGTCTGCTACATGCAGTAGTTGTTAAATATTTATTGTAAACAATATACCCTTGGGAACGAGGGTAATTGTTGAGGTAACATTAGTTAAAATGTTCAGCCGTGCTCACCATGCCCCTCCTCTGGTTCTGAATTACTGGTGCTTCCGTCGCTGAGACCGGATTCATCAGACACCTCAGAAGAGCTACCACAAAGGACGTCGTCGTTGGCATCAAAATACTCTGCCGCCGAATCTGTTACTGAAGGAGGCCCGTGAGACGGCGCAGGCTGATGACGATAGACGGAGAAGCAGGAAGGAACTCAATAAATGGTCCTCAAAACAAGTAAAGCAGGAAAGCATAACAGAAGATGTTTATCGTACCACAGCTAACGTGTTAGACTGATGGAGGTTGTTGGCTTCCCAGGCCTCTTGCAATTTTTGCCTCTCCAGGGACAGAGTTTCATGCACTGACTTCAGGGAAGAAAGCACTAAAGATGCACAGGAGAATAATTTAGAAATACACTTATACATAACATTTCAGTGGATAATACTAGAGTACTTTCCATGGACTTTCTCTGGCCACTACTGAACATGTCGAGCCTTAAATAAGTCCTTCCATGTCTTCAAATCTGTTAATCTAGTTGAAAATGGAAGATAAACGTTTGTGGTGCTGATTGTATTTGTTTGTCTAACCTTGAGTTGACATGGTGCAGATATCCTGCTGAATTTTCTTGCCCTCGGGTGATAAGATAGTGGGAGGGGACAGCTGGGAGTAGACATAGTCGGGGATCGAGGGCACTGACACACCGAGGTGGGACGAGGTGCTCAGGTGACTGGAGGACAGCTGTGAGGTGAACAGGAGAGAACACATTATGGTTGAAATACTGGTTAATTTAACAGTTCGCCTGTTGTCTGTCAGTTTGTGCCTGGTGTTACTGCTTTGATCCGTTATCCTGCACAAAAAGTGTGTGTTTGAAACCACATGCGCCCTGACAGACAGCTGGAAAGAATCTGGGCTCTGTTTTAAACTAGGCTCAAACAGTTTTTGTCTACTTGTAATCAGGATGTATTGTGTATCTGTAACCAAGCAATATTTGCATGAAGGTTTTTGACTCATGAAAGCTTCTACTGAAAAGTAGAACATGGATCCTTGTAAGGTTAGTGTTCATAATCAAGAACCTTTTAAGGTTTTTCTAGTTTTTAATCCCAAAAACATGAATTTTACCGGGACTTTATATGAAAGACAAATACAAAACAGAGCAGAAGGAAAATGACGCATGGTTTCCAAAATCAAGACAAACATCTGTAAAGTGTGGTGTGCATTTGTGTTTAGCCCCTCCAGACAAGCTAAGCTAAACCAAGCTAGCTCAATATTTGGTATAAATATTACCAGAAGCGAAACCTCCAGGTAGCTCTTACAGCAATAAAGCATCAATACATTTGAACTAAAATTAGACTTTTACTGCAAAACATTGTACATTAGATTAGATGGTGCAACTAGAAGCAGAGCAAGGCATGTAAACAAAACATTTCTCCCACTCTGGTGATTGTGACACTTAGTTGAGCCTAATCAGTGTATTCATTTTATAGTTTTGTTTTATATCAAGTCACTTAATTAGTTATTTATTCATAATCAAATAGGATTTACCTGAACAGCTATTATTGGTGTTACGGGTAATGTTGTCTTTTGCAGGTCAGCATTCTCTAAAGAACAATATCAAACATTTCGGTGTATGTTGTGTTTTAAGTAATTTAATAAGCCAAACCCACCAAATTCCAGTGAAGTGATTTCATTGAATGAATGAATATGATATGGAAATGCATTGTATTTGTGCATCCACCTAAAATTTAAGAAAAAAGTGAATTGTGTTGCATTTTGATCTAGTTACGTTCAATTCTATAGCTATTACTTTACAGATCAAGCAGATTGATAATCTGCCTGTCGGCAACTCACCGACTTGGAAATCCCCCGAACAGGCTTTGAAATGAATAAAAGAAAGTTTTAAACAAATACAATCAAAATTCAGACATCCAACATTATAAACTTATATAAATGTTAAAGTAGCGCATAAAGAGAGAGAGTGAATTTACAGACCATTCTTACCATTCCCAGGGCCTCCACTCTGGATAGTGTGCGAGAGTGACCCCAAATCTTTCCTGACTTTGTCTTCTTTGGCTTCTCAAGTGACAGATTCTGTTGGGTTTTTTTAAATAAAAAAAAAAAAAAAGATTGGATAGTGCTATATGTCTTAATTAACCTTAATTACAGCCGCTGTATAAATCAGGTGCTCAGCCTTTGAATACCTGCGTGCTGATGATGCGTTGCAGGTCTCCATTAGTGAAATTCTGGCCCACTTCCATGGCCTGAAGCCTCAGAATTAAACGGTTCAGCTCCGACAGGTCCAAATTACAGCGATTTAACTCTGAAACAAATCATTCTGTTCAGTCAATTCTCCAACTTCTGTTTTTTATTTGATTTACTAGAAAACAAATGCAATTAATTCAATGCTTAGTTATTTCTTATTCAAGAATGTATTATTTGTTTTGAGCATAAATTATGATTCCAACTTCAATAAATATGCCTTCAATAAAATTTCTACTGTAAATTATTTATTTATGTATTGCAATCTTACATTAATATCTCAGATTTTTTTTTTAAATCCCATATTTAAGGTGAATCCAATATGGAATGGATTCACTTGATCCCATTTCTAATCAAGAAAGTATCTTTTTCCCTCATAGTTAAAATTTTATGTTTTATTTTCAATTGTGGTAAGTAAGAAAATAATTAAAAATCCGAAAAATATTTATTTTTTTCAATTAGTCTTTAGGTTACGCAGCGCTAAATACATTTTATTTATAAAGGGTGAAAGCCATCGTGGTTTGTAACTGTTGATGACCTTTGGTCTTTGGTCTCTGGTCTGGTCTTTTCTAGCTCACTGTGTGTACAATACCTTGAACGCATGTGTCTGGATTGTGGCTGTGCCTCAGCCAGGCCGACACCTTGGTGTTCACAGCAGTGTTGGTTGATGGTAAGACCCCCGATCCTCCCGCTGAATTTTCAACTCCTGCCAAACTCTGGTACCACAAAAACAGACACAAAAAGTCAAAAGCAACAAATGTTGGACTCGTTTTTAATCTCCTGGAGAAAAGGTGCTGTTCGGGTCGATCCTAGTGATTTCATAGTCACCACATCTCCATTTCTGTGAGCTTGTCCAGTCTGAGTTGTGTTGGACAGCGTCTGCAGGAGGCCACTCTGAGCGTGAGTTGTCTCATTCTTTTTGTATAGGCGGTGTGCTTGCAGCTTCGTCACCCAAATGTAGAAGAGGTCGTGGCTTTTTGCCTTGAAGATAAAAAGACAGCCCTCTACTTTTTTGTTTAAAACTAATCAGCAACAATTTAATGACCATGCTTACCTTGATGTGATAGAGAATGTCCCCAGCGTCCAAGTCGATCCGATTAGATTTTTTGTTTATCGACATAACAGCATGACTAACATCTAGTGAACCCTGGACTCGACCCTTGGAGACCTGATGGAAAAAAAAAGAAGATTTAAGTGTTTTCAAAGCCCATAGCATAAAATCGTAACTTCCATATTTTCTAGTGTTGAAGTTAGTATAGGCATATCTTTAAAACTGTGCAAAAGCAGATGTCAGGAAAGAAACATGTGAAGAAATGTGAGAAGAAATATAAAGATAATTGGGACAAAAAACACTAAAAACTAAATTTTCTCCTTCTCATATTTGTTTTTAATTATGAAGCAAAATCCAATAAAGATTACTGTGTTAGACATGCTCAGACAGGAATAACATTGTAACCACCTATGTAAAAGTGTGTTGGTCTCCTGTCTTTGCTGTCAGATGTTAATGAAAATTATCTTTAGCTTGACACCAACATTTCAAAACATGTGCAAGAAAATCCAGTTTGGTGTCTCCATAATATACTTAACCTTTGTATAACAAAGGTGATCAAAACCAAAGAAACCTTGTGACCAGAGCACCTTCTTCCATGTGTTTGTTGTGTCTCCTACATGGCTTGCAACACACTGCAAACATGACTTCTTATTTCTTTCTTTGACAAAGGGTTTCGTCTGGCCACTTGTCAACAAACACCAGATTTGAGGGGAGTATGTGACTAGTTGTCAAGTCAACAGATTAAATTACATACTAATTTGGTGGATTTAATTCGAGGGGGTCAGATTAGAGGGTTCTGAATTCTTCTATTTGTTGAAAACCGTGGATCATTTTCCTTCCGCTTCAAAATTATGCACAACTTTGTGTTGGACTATCACATAAAATCCCGATAAAATATATTGCGGTCTACTGATACGATATGACAAAAAGTAAACAAGTTCAAGGTCCATGAATATTTTGGCAAAACACTGTATTATCAGTATTTAAAGGCTTAAATGTTTACTTACATCTTGTTGGCTTTTGGAGTAGCGTAAGATTCCTGCTTCCAGAACAAAATATCTCTGTAAAATAAGAAAATCTCAAATAAAGCATCCGGAGAAATAGTACAATTATTAAATTTATTCACCTCCCATTTATTTATCAGCCCCCTCACCTTGTGCCAGCCTTTCAGAGGCCACTTCCTCCTCTTGAGAAGATACCCCTCACACATTCCTGGAGGACTCATATCCTGAGGACACTCACTTCCTGCTTGCATTTCTACTTGAAGGTCATCAATTACTTCCCAATCTTTGATAACCTGTTTACATGTGAAACGGAAAATCTCTTGAAATTGTGTGTTTTATTTCAGGTAGGAAGAGATTCTTCTGGGATAAATGTACAATTTCTACAATTGTTCCAGCATTATGTTTTTTTTTTTGTATTCTGCACAAAGACTGAAACTGACCTGTGACTGACCTGTCTGGAGTGACGAGATGACAGAGTGCTGCTGCTTTGAGAGAGGGCCGGCTTGTTCCACGATGGTGACGTCTTCTCCAGACCACTCGCCACCGATTGGCTGCGATTGAGTGAAAGTCCATTCACGTCCATGTCTGTCCTCACGCTCCTCTTGGTGTTGAGATTAACTGTGTGTTTAGAAAGACCCTCCACAATCTACTGAAAGCCTCCTGTGGTCAGAAAAAGTGAAGTAGAAATAGAGAAAGGATTAACTTTTTTTATTATTAATTTGTCTTGTTACAGGCACAAACCTCAAGGGAGAAAGTCCAATATGAAATTTAAAGATTGTTTAGAAATTAAAATCTGAAAAGTATGGCAAGTATTCGTTCCCAGGCTTGAATTACTCTGACATCCTTAAATAAAGTATGATGTAACCAATTGCTTAAGAAGTCATAAAATTTATATATGAAGTTTTTGTCATATCTCTTACATCTCTCAATGTAAGAGATTCTAAATCTCTTACATTCAAAATACTGTGTGAGGTGGAAAACAACCTTGAGCAAACCGTCGTCACAGTAAAACATGGTAGCGGCAGCATAACAGCAACCAAAAGCAACTTAAAAAAATATTTGTTTCTAAGATTTATATCAGTAAAGAATTGGGAAACTCATATATTATTTTCACCCCTTTGTGTGAGTCAATCACATAAAACTAAATAAAAAATACATTGCACTTTGGGGTTGTAAAGTGGCAAAATGTAAGGATGAAGGCCTGAATATCCAGGGCACTCATGAATTTCAAGTCTTGGCTTCAGATCCAACAAGAAACCCAGATTTGCATCAATAATGACAAATATCAGAGTTAATAATGCACTTTTTTTTAACAGATAACGGTGTCATAGAAAAAAAATTTTAAGTCACATTTTGCAGCAAATTAAATGTAAAACCGGCCACAGCGGATGGCAGAGACCAGTTGTTAATCTGGTGTTGTATGTGACACGATGGTAAAGGCTGCCTGCAAGAGGAAGATTAACCTTTGTCTAATTAGATTTTCAGAAGATGCTTTTAGCTACTTGGAGCAATTCGATCTCCAGCCAAAGAGCTCTGACACAACAATAAAAATGAACCTTTGCATTGAAAGATGGCAACAAACCATCTCATAAGGTAGTTTGGTTAAAATTTCTTTAAGTGGTGCAATAAGTTGCAACCTTTAAAAAATTAGCATTTTAAAACTAATCTATTCTAAGTCTAATCCTTTGTAGGACCATGTTTCATTTATTTATTTTATGTATTTGTATGAAGAGCTAACTGCTAGTTATTTAAGGCAATTAATTGATATTTAAGTATTTTAAATGATTTGGATAGATTTCAGGATATCTTTATGGATTTTTGTCAGTTTTGTGAATTTCTGTGTGGCTTTTGTTTTGTTTTGTTGGGTTTTGGTGGGGTGGGGGTGTTGGAGAAGAAAGTGGAGAATACAAGGAGACTTGGATGTGTTATGTAAGGGCAGAAGGATGACCACAGTAACTGACCTCAGTAATGAAAGTATCACGGGGCGGAAACAGGATGAAAGGATTTGGAGGATTCTGAGCTCACTTACTCAAGAGGAAGCGCAAGAAACACACTACATCTATTTAATGCTTCTTTTTTTCTCTCTACTTAATACAATTTCATATAAACAATAGCTCAATTATGGTTATTTATTTGGGAATAACAATAAATGCTTTCTAGTTTTGTATAGCTCTCTGAAAACATTCAGTGAGTGAACTAAAATCATGCCTTATAAGAGGAGGCATTTTTCTCTGCTGGCCATCAGGAGCTGTCATTTGTAATGTGGAAGTCAAGGCCAAGAAGTCATCCAAGGTGGAGGTGGCCTGCTGCCAGAGGGTGGGGTTAAAAGGCTCAGATTATGACAGCTATAATCTCTTTCTTGAAATAAAGACTGAGACAACTTCTCTCGTTATTAATCCGTGTTCATGAACCACTCTGGAAAATTCAGTCGGACTAATTTTGCAGATTTTGCAAACGTTCAAATTTACGTTGTTGGTTTGGTCAGATCATGTTTAAATGTTCCGTCCGTGTTCATTTCTTTGATCTATTTTTGCATTTTGGTTTTCTATTTTTAAAAGTTGAAAGTTAAATGTCTTCCAAGATGGGAGAGTATTTGTTCTTCGACAAATAAAAACTTCAAAAATGTACTCAAACAGACTGATCAAATATCTGAAGAGGGCAAAAAGCAGCTGTAGCTAAACATAAACTAAGATTATTATTATTATAGAGAGAAGTCGACTTAATTTGCCCCCTTTCCTCGGATGTAGACCTATTAAAATGTCACTGAAGAGGTGAACGCTTGGATCTGTTCAGATTAGCGCTATGGTGAGCGCTAATCTGAACTAATAGTTTTTTGTGTCCGAATGAAAAACGTATTTTTAAAATATATTTTCGAAGGTACTTACCTGAGTTTCACGTCCGACTCTCATCCTCAGATGCCTTCTTCTGATTCATCCAGAAATACAAAAAAACAACTATCTAATCAGTTAATTAGAAATCTATCTTGAAGTACGAAGGGATGGAGAAAAAAAAACTGTCTTAAAACGTTCAAATAAAGAAGTCAAAATACATGTTGAATCCACAGATTACTGACGATTCTGGCCACATAATCTGGCAGGCCGTGCCCTCTCTGCCGGCGGGGGGAAGCGGGCTGCGTCCAAATCCAAGCAGGACTGCGCGTGGCAGGGAGCGCGCGCCGTGCCCATCGTGTCCTGAGCATTATCCGCATTAGCTGGTATTACAGCGACTGTCTGAAAGGGATGTAGGAGAGCAGACATGCGGCTCAGCTCACTCTGCGCAGCCAGTTTACACAGTATGAAGTTACAGGAATGAGTTGGATTGTGGATTGGAATTATGGAACTTATTTGTTTAAAAGCACAATTACGCACATTTTTGCGTAAAATGCCAAAGCAGAACGATTTTCTATACTCAGTACTTCATTTTTGTTGCATCTCTTACATTTATTCATGTTAAATGTGATTATTGTGGCTCACAGCAAATGAAAACCCAAATTTGAGATTTCCTAAAACTAGGGTGACCATAAGGTGGTAGCTAAAGACGTTCATAGAGTGCTGCGGTCAAAAATAATAATGGAAAGTCATCTATGGGGAAAAGATGTTGCAGAAAAATATGTACAGGCAACAAGGAAACAACAGCCTTGAGATAACTGGAACCCAAAGGCCATTCAAGAGTCAGAGGAGATTCACAAGGACTGGACTACAGCTGGCTTAAGAGCTTCAAGAGCCTCCACACACACGAAGAAGTCATGATTATTCTACTTCAGCTCATAAAAATATTTTTTTTCCAGTACATTTTTTTAACCATTGGGTGTTAATTAATAATTACTCAATAAAAAGACCAGACCCTAATGACCATACTGACCCAGATTACTGTACTGAAATCTGCAGATTAAAGTCAGTGTTTATTTTGGTGGAAGCAGATTGTTTTAATTATGTTTTACATAAAATCTCCATCTGGTGGAAAGGATCTGTAATGTATGTTATGAAATAATATTTAGAAACAATCCTGCCAATTCACACCTTTTGGGATTAGGAATATGGTACATGAATAATATTACAAAGCTAAATTTAAACAAATTATGATTTTAATCGTCTCTTTTATTTACATACAAACACCCTAAAATTAAGAGCTAAATTTGCATTTTTGAAGCACTGTCCTTCAAAAATTCACGAGGTTGAAGCCATTCATGCAGCCGCGTCTCAACTCCAACAGTACTGCTTCCCAAAGTCCGGTACCAAACAGCTGCCATTTCAGTCCCTCCTCATTCTAACTAGACGTAAATCTGCAAAGCAAAAGTCCAGAGGTGTTTCTGTGAAGATCTATGAGGCTTCCTCTGCTTCAGGCGTTGCCCTGGCGCCATTGTCCAAGCTCTGCTGTTTGATGTACTGTTGCAGCAGGGCGGAGAGATGAGCCGGGTGGCGCTGCAACATGAAGGCTGTGCGGGACGTCAGCATAGTCAGCCCGCTGACCAGCTCGCCCTGGACGACAGTCAGCGACGGCAGTTTGGAGTAGCTGACCACGCCCTGTGCACTCAGCAGTGTGTTGTCTATGCAGGCGCCTGAGGAGAGATGAGATCGTGTGGTTTAGAAGAGAGGTCGTGGTGCTGGAGTTGATCTGCAACAAAACTCAGGAATTCAACAAAAAATGTTGTTTTAGACATGAACATAAGTTAGATCAGATTACATGTGAAGAACTCTAAATCAGCGAGGGGATACTTTTTATAATTACCCTGAGCAATTAGTAGAGTTGTGAAAAAGGAAGGGAAACTAAACTTTCCTTATTCACTAAGCTAACCTAAAGTACTTTCCAGAAATTTAAACTGGTAAACTTTCTAAATTTTAGTGTTTATACACCAAGGTACAAAAATTTAAACCGGTAGCATCCGCTACAGAATCAGATGCTGTCATTTGTAGTTAGCGCTCCTCTAAGACACACAGTGAGGCTTGATTCACAAAAAAAAGTCTATGAAATTTACTAACTTCCTCTTATTTCAGATTGATGATAATTCTGTTTCAAAGCTTAAATGCTGTGAAATCATCAGAAGTTATGGCTGTGGAACGTTAGGTTGTTTACTGGAATCAAAGCAAATGCAGGCCAACATTAGGATGCATTAATTGTATGATCAGACTTTGTTTTTCAGATGTTACCAGATATGTACTATGCTTAATTATTTCTCATTTGGAAAATCAAATCCAAGCTTTAATGTCTGGCAGATGTTTTGTGATGTTAATATTTTCTAATGATGCCATGTATTTTGCAGATAGCATCATCTCCTTTTATGTTTATTTTGGAGTACGAGTGAAGACCTCTCAATTTACTTGAAGGCATATTATTCTTGATGTGTATAAACACTTGACTTTGCAGAAAATAATATCTAAAAATGTTTCTTTCTCTCATTATTCTGGCATTCAGCAAATAGAAACAATTTTGGTGACTAATCTAAACGTGTATTTTAATAACATTTCATCTAAATCTGTAATTTCAATTGTTGTCCCATACAAACTAAACATTTTTGATGGTAATTCAATTTCAATAGACAGAAAGCCCTTTTTGGAAGTGGCGATTTTTCTGAGTTCTTGTCAGCATATTTCGTATCGTGGATGTTCATTGCAACATATAGCAGAGTAGTTCTTTGGAAGCACTTATGAAACATACCTAAGAGTGTCATCTGTGGGCTAAACCTGAGAGCAGACATCATCTCTTTCACCTTTGGCTCTTTACTCACAAAGAGAACGGTGGGGCCGATAAACAGAGGAGCCATGTTGCTATAAACTGAGTTACTCAGGAAGGACTGCATCACCTAAGAGAAAAAAGAAAAAAGCTGAAAAAAGTCAAAACATTCCAACTATTAAAGGTGAATCACATTTTTATAAAAGAAACATATTTACAGTTTTCTTTCTGGGGTATGCATGCTACTTTTGCTTTATTTTTGTTCAAGTTAGTGTATAAAAGTGCAAAAATGTGCTGCAAGTTCTTTGATACAGATAGTATCAAAACTGCTAAAACTATCCACTTTAAACATCACAGTGAGTGGTTAAACTCCTTAACGCTGTTTTAATCAATCCACAGTATCAAAATGAATCTATGACATACCACTCACGGTGACTAAGAGGAATCCTAGTTACCTGGTTGGGGAAAAACTTAATTTTGATGCCGTGTTTGCAAAGTCTGTGTCTGAGCATCAGCATGTCGTCAACACTGCAGGCGTTTGTCTGGACCACAGCGATCATTTTGCACTCCTCAAACACTTTCTCCAAATTCTTCTTCAGGAGTAAAACAAACTCATTCTCCTGAAGAAAACAAAGAAAAGAAATTTAGCAGGAAAAACTCCAAAAGTTTGGGTCATAAAAAAGTTATAAATTCAGAGATTCTACCCACCAGTCGGTCAGAGACAAGAATCAGACAACTATCCTCTACTTTTGCTCAAATACAGTGTATAAACGTGTCTAATCCTCAGTAGACACATTCTAATGAGTTTATTGGAACATATCCTTTTATTGGCCTCCACTTCAAGTAGAGTAATGGTGCTTCTAAGGCTGAACTATCAGGTTTTGGTCCTTTAAAGAACTGTAGCATAGCATCACATGTACCAACAACATCCTCTTTAATGTCGCAAGTAATTCTAGACAGAAATTCAGTGAATGGAAAAAGGATTCCTTCCAGGTCTTAAAGTAAATTAGCATACTGTTATAAATAATATTCTCCAACATGCCTAGTTAAAGTTTAGAAATAAACTTCTCTAATTTTATTAAAACTAAGTCTCGTTGTTGCATCAATTCAGCTGCAGCTGCCGTCGGGGTCTCACCTCCTGGACGTGCTTTTTTTCGGACGGATAAGCCCCCGGGGGAATGGTCCTAGCTGGAGGAATGTACTGTGTGACGGCAATGAGCTTCTGTTTGAGAATATGAAGGGGTTTTTTGTGACGGGTCACAGCCTTGGACCCGTGCCGGACGCTCTGAATCAGAGGCAACCACCCTGAAAGCCACAGAGCTGGTTAGAAGTCTACCACAACACCGGAGATGCAAAGTTAGCATCGGCTAGCCACGCTGCAAATCTGCTACCGTTTAACTAAAAAGGTGGCAAACACTAATAACAACAGACACTTATATACGCAGTAAAAATGCACTTCTAACATTTTAATGAGTTAAGTCTGTTTTTAAAAAACGATTTAAGGTGTTTTTACCCTGGTTTCGTTGCAACTTCACACACAAGGTCGCCGACATCTTCAACAGGAAATACGTCATTTAAAATGCGACAAAGGAAGAAATGTTGCATTCAATTACACGTCAGTAAAAATAAAATCTTCACCAATAAAGCTCTGACGAGAGCTAGAACTAGTTAAAACTCAACACAAACCATAAACATATAATTTGGCTAATAATGACCCAAACTAAATTCGAAACATAATTTTTACGTTTCGAATTTCAGAAATTCAGAAGAACTTTCGCTGAATTTCTTCTGAAACTGTCAGCAAATTCTGTTTACATTCTTTTGATGTTTATAAACGTTACCTTGCATAAGTGTTTTATATAAAATAAAAGTAGCTTATTAATTTATTCCTTAAGTGTTTTGAGTATTAAAATGAAAAATTAATAGGTTTTTCAAGCAAAAGAGGCATACAAAAAGGATTACAGTGACTTTTTTGCATTTCTTTAATGAATGAGTTATAGGTTTGTGTTAGGAAAGAGAGTAGAGGTTTCAGACTAAAGTAGGCAAAATGTGTTTCCCCTCGTTTCTGAAAAAGATTTATCCTTTTAATTCGATCAATCAATGTATTTATGTCAACAGACCATGGCAAACAAGGAAACCCATGTCATTTGAACGCCTCACAACGTATTGACGTGTGTTCTCCCCCCCCCCCCTTCGGTTTACTTTATGCATTTAAACCACATTTTAATTATATTCTGCTTAAATTAGAACTGAAGACATATTGTTTTTAAAAAATATCCACATTATTTTACAAAAAACGAATGTTGTTTTAGCACAAAAGCTGCACGTTTGCATAATCCTTTACGTAAAGGTTACGTCAGAGTAGTTTTGACAAGCATGAGGCGCATACTCAGTGTGGGTTTATTAAGACATTTTAGCCTGTTCGGTAGAAATTACCCCTCTCGTATTAGCCTGTCTGTTGGGGAACGGGACGCTTTTGCACTAAATTTTTGCAGCAAAACGATAAGTGACGACAGCACCATGGATCTGAGCAATATGAGGAAGAAATATAGAGGGGATGAAGAGGTAAGTGGCATTCTAAGCAGAAACATTATGTATTGTGTTGAGCAAATCAAGGCAGAAGTCACAGTCTGGAGGTGCGAGGTCACAAAGCAACTATTTTGCATCGTGCTAAATCTGTAGTGAAAAAACTGGAAACAAGTATACCTGCAAGGATTGTATGCCTCAATTTGTAAAGCTCCTTGCATGCTTTAGACTTTGACCTATGCCCAACCATCTACTGTTTAATGAAAAAGCAAATCTCAAATAGGTCAGCCATAAGAAGAGAGTGACTCTTTTGGTTGACCCTAAACAGTGAAAATAACCAATTTGGTTTGCATGATGCACGTACTGTTAAAACAAATGTTGATCGTGCAGACATTAGGTTTATTCAACTGTAAACAAATTAAAGATTCTTGCAAAGCATTCATAACCTCGTTCCATATTCTTCTTACAAACTTAGGAGTTTTTTTTGTTTGTTTGTTTGTTTATTTTTACTTTAAGTGATAACATAAGGTCTGACTTTACATGTTCCTGCCAGTGGAACCAGTGGTGTTTAAGTACCTACATATCATCCATTACTAGTGTTTTTTCAGATGTCTGGTTTATTTTTAGAGTAAGAGAGAGAGCAAGACTTAAATGGATATCAGAAAGTCTAAATGCTGCAACGAAATTGATGTTTTTTCCTTATTACTGTTAATAAGATTAACAGTATTACTGTTAATGTTTTGGAGTTCTTACCATTTAGGTCCACATTCCCTTACATTCAGGGACTGTCAACATTGCAAAAGACATCTCAGACCTTCAGCTCTAAAATAATTTGGCCTTTGCTTTAAGGTAACAATAAGAGACTGGTGTCTGTAAAGCACATTGGTGCATAATATAAATCAGTGGTTTTCAAACCTTGTCCTCAGGACCTAGTGACCTTCATGTTTAAAATTTGTCTCTGCTCCAGCACATCAGAATCGAATGAGTCCATTGCCCATTTATTTAGATAGGGTGTGTGGAAGCTCGAAAACACCTAAAACATGCTGGACGATGTGTTCTGGGGACTAGGATTGAAAACCTGTGGTATAAATAGTCATACCACTCATGAAATGAAGGTAATGAGACACTATATTCTGCTTGGTCCATCTGTAATAACAATATATCTGTTTTCTTTCTGAAATTGCTTCCTCTTTACACTGTTTTTGTGAAAGAGGGGCTTCCTTTGAACCGAGGTTTACAAATATTTTTAAAATAATGGCAATATGGTTCAATATTTTAAACCGTCTTTAATATCTTGTATAAGCAAATGACTGCATTTGTGCATTCTCCAGAATCTTTGTACTTTTTCTGACTTCAACTCTGAAGGCCTCTGGTACTACTCATGGCTATGCTTGAACCATCTTCTCTAAGTAACAAGGTCCACAACAAAGTGTGTTGTCTGCATAACCTATAGAGCTTACATATGGTAAGCGAAAAGAATGCGAAAAAAATTGTATTTTTGAGTTTCTCACTGGCTGATGACAAGTCAGGCCTGATCAAACTAGAAATTGCTCACCACCCGATTTCTCTCTGTGTGTGACATTTTCTAAAATTTGCTTCCTTGTCTTTTCTTTTTTGAGCTGCCTAAACAAGATATTTTTTACGCAGTGCTTTGAGGAGAGTCAACTTGGATCTTTGGACCCCATCAAGGAGTTTGGAAACTGGTTTGATGAAGCAACAAAGTGCCCTGAAGTCGGAGAGGCCAATGCTATGTGCATCGCCACAGCCTCCAAGTAGGTAACCCTACCGTCTCCCAGCGACTTTGAAACTTTAAAGACTAATACCTTCTGTAATTGTGTCTCATCACCTCTTTCTGACCAGGGATGGACGTCCATCTGCGCGTATGGTCCTCCTGAAAGGTTACAGCCATGAAGGTTTTCGCTTCTTCACAAACTACGAGAGCAGAAAAGGCAATGAGTTGGTGTGTAACTGTGTTGTTAATCCTTACAAAGCCAAAAATTGAATAAAGCTTGAATCGACTCAAAATTAATTTCTCTTCCGTAAACTCACGTCTTTCTCCTTCTAATGATGTTTTCTTTCTGAGCAGTTTGCTAACGTGCTAATCTAATGCTAGCATGCTTTTTTCAGTTTTGATTCGGCCCATTATAAATTTTGTTTTTCACATATTTCAGGTCTGCGCCAGTTTGTCATATGAAGACAGAACGTACAAAAAAACGTCTTTTCCTGCATCATGAATGCAGTGTATTGCTTTAAATGCTGTGCAATTTACTAATAATGTTGTAACTGCACTTTGACCACCTCTCCTAACCCTATCTGTTTTTGTGATGATCTGCACAGAGATTGTTAAAACAATGCAGTTTTCACACAATAATTAGTTTTCTCTTAAAATGTTACTGTTTGATGCATCTCATTCTTAAACTTTTAGAAAAACATTTATGTTCTCAGTTTTCTTTTCTACATGTGTTGGACAAAAAATATATATATATAATTTGATTGACTCAGTCAGCTGTATTTTTTTGTCCTTCTCTTCAGCTGCTAAAACAAACTTTTTAATTGAAGCTTTGGAATTTCATGTTTAAACTGAAAAATATTTAACATTATTTAGCTTTCTTTCCACTGTAGAAATGGTAGAAATAGGTGAATTAGAAATTTACATTTCAAATTAATCTATTCAGTGATTTGAATCTCTTAAATGATTTTTCTGAAGCCTTTGGTGTAACATTCCAACAAATTAGGCAATTTGAACTAATAATTAATAATTTTTTCATAGGTTTTTTTTAAAAAACTATTTAATGTTGATTTAATATGCATATTTTCTGTTTCTCACTGACTTTTCGTTGGCAGGAGAGCAATCCATACGCATGCCTGGTTTTTTACTGGGAACCACTTAACAGACAGGTGAGAGCCACTATAAAATAACTCTCTCATATATCCTGTTTCCCAGTTTTCCCACCACTGATGGTCAGTTTATTGTAATTTTAATTCAAAGATTCGTATTGAGGGCTCAGTGGAGAGGATCCCCTACCAGAACTCCTGTGATTATTTCCACTCTCGGCCGAAGAGCAGTCAGATCGGGGCCGTTGTGAGCCGACAGAGTACACCGGTTCCTAACAGAGATGTAAGAGATGACAGAGCCGCTCCGTGTTTTAGCTCATACATGTTTATAAAACATGTGTAGGCTGATCTTGAGTATGCTTTTCAGTATTTGAGGCAGAAAAATGCTGAACTGGAGGAAAAGTACAAGGACACAGATGTACCAATGCCAGACTACTGGTGAGAATATTTGTATTTTTTATGATTATTTCCAAATAATGAAAATAATTACCAAAGTTAATTATCTAAATGCGCCAATTAATTAGTGCATTGGACATTTATTCCTTTTGAACAGCAGGTTGAAAACTGAAAAGTTAGAATTATTTTTTATATTCATTAAATGCATCAAAACTACAAAATGTCCACCATTTTTATAATATCTTTCTATACATCAACCAACAGCATGTGCTTTGGTACAACCTGCAGCATACTTATTCTCCTTTATGTGGTTATAGACCTTAGTAGAAAGAAAATGCACATTGGCAAGTCAGGCCATAAAAAGCCTCATTGGTTATTTATTTACAGAAAAAAACTTCATTCTTGTTTTTATTCCACCAGTTCCATTTACTAAAACTAAATATGGAACATGTTATCCAGATTAAATGAAGAGGTAACTTGGAAGACTATCAACTAAAATGCTTTCAAAATATCACAAGACAGTTTGGCTGCCTGGAGGGAAAGTTTTATCAGATTCCTTATTCTCATTATACAAAAAACTAAAATTATGCTATGTTCCAATTAGTGCAATAGAAAATAATAAAAGTGGTTCTACAAAATATTATCTTCCTACAATTTCAGCACTATGTGTTGTTTTGTGCAGGTCTATCAAAAATATACTGAAGTTTGTGGTTGTAATGTGGCAAAATGTGAAAAACTTCAGACGGTGCTAATCTGTTTGCAAGGTTCAATTCATAAAAAGTAACTTTGCAAATGTCCCTGTTTGAACTGTCCACATATCAGCATGATCTCCACGGTGTTTCCCCATCACACTCCGACTGTGTCCTGTGATCTTTCAGGGGCGGCTACATGGTCAAGCCTCACTCGATTGAGTTCTGGCAGGGTCAGACCAACAGACTCCACGACCGCATCGTTTTCACCAAGGTGAAGGACGGAGAGAAACGGGGGGAGTTCCAGCACGAAGCCGAGGGAGGCTGGGTGTACCAGCGACTTTCTCCATGAGATCTACCTCCACAGATGTTCCATCCAGAACACCATGAACTTTAAAAGTAGCCAACATCTGAAGGTACTTGTGGAAAACCATTTGATGTTTGTTAAGTCTGTGTCGACTGTGCCTGTAGATTCTTTGACTTGAACCATCTGAACCTGCAACCTGACTGCAACACGAGACTTTATGTTTTATTTTGGCTTTAAAAAGAAACAAGGAAAGTTTGCCTCCTCTGACACACATGAGTCACAGCTGGTTGTTTCCTCAACTTCAGTGTCTTCACATCTTAAAAAGAGCACAGTTGTCTTTCAAGTGCAAATTCAGTTTACGGGCTTTTGCTAAAGTATTCACACCCCTCCATGTCTTTCACATTGTCTCCTGTTAAATGTTTGGTGGAATTCTTTAGGCTTTTATATGACAGAGAAACCCAACATAGTGCATATCGTGAAGTAAATGTTTACTTTACAAGTAAAAATGTTAGAAATGTTTTGTGCATATCTTTTCGGTCCCTGTTGAAGATAAACATACCCACCATCATTTTTTCAGAGTTGCCATGGTGTATTTATGGTGATGTGTAAGTTTTACTCCACATAGAGATTTGAATGTAGGCCATTAAGTTTAATTTTGGCCTTATTGGAGCAGAGCATCTTCATGTTTCTCTGACCCATGAAGCCTTCGCTGAACAGCTGTGCAAGATGAGATTAATTTAGCTCTGGATGTTTTCTTTAGGGCTAAGGGAGTAAATACAAATGCACACCAACATTTTAGATTTCGATTTGAAAAATAAAATATAAAAAAAGGTGTTTTCCGTTCCATTTCACAATTACTGGGTATGTTGTGTTTTGTTCATCTGCAAATAAAATATATTGAAGTTTCTGGATATAATGTGACAAAATATGAAGAAGTTTAAGTGGTGTGAATACTTTGTCAAGGTTCTGTAGCTAATGTCATGATTTCTGTCTAGAATAATATTTTATAGTGGAAGAGGGAAAACTGTTTGAAGTAGATTTCTGATTTCAGTTTGATGTTTTTGTGGTAATACTTGAAAAGATCATTTCTAAAATGGGAGTTTACAACGGTTTTTCAGATCCATAATCGTATTGTTTTTTAGATACGTGATCAAACATTTAACAATCCAGTTAAAAAGCCTACAAACTAAGTTGACTAGAAAATGTGACCTGTCTTTAAAATAAAATGGCGTTCACATTCAGCCCTTTAAAGTGAGGAATAAAGTAATTGTTGCAGATTATATTTGCCTTTTAACATTGAGATTAAAAGTGCTAATGCTGTCTTGTACTACTTGAAAGCCATTCATTGTTAAATTTGAAACTGTAATAAAGTTTAATTTTGAACAAAAGCCTGAGTGTGTTCAACCAGCAGGTGGCAGTAGAGTCATTATTAAAGGAAGAAAAAACTAATACCATACATCTGAGAAAAGATAAGAACTCTCCTGCACAAAATGCTCAAATGTCCATTTAGATCCACATTTAGCTTATGAAGTTGCTTTAGCGGAGCTGCATTATTAAATGAAGAGCAGCAGCCAAGAGCTGAGTGTGAGTTACTAGTGTCTGCTTACCATCACCAGGTCAACGAAACCTACCAGCAACTGCAGAGGGGGAAACAGCAAACTGCTTTATAACATGACACAGTGATCTCATCAAGATCAGCTTGCTAACAGCAGCAACCATCAGAGTGTTTCCTCCTGAATATATTAATGATCTTGCATCCAGAAAGCCACCTTTTGCACAGGAAGGACCTTAGGTACAATGAAATTGTTTTACTTTAATAAACATTGACATAAATAATTTCAGCAAAAGGTATCTCTACCACAAAGCTGTTTCTTTAGCTTTTCATATGTTTGTTGATTTATAAAATTTCACCTTAAAAAGTTTATTATGGTGGTATTAATTTAACAGATTAAATCAACACTCTGATCCAGTTAATGTTAATTAGTATCTTTTGAAAGGGGATTATGTAGAGACTGAAAAGGTTTTAGACTATTACTTTTTAACTTCCTGCAGTAGGTTGCTGTGCTACTTGACTAATGGTAGCAAGTGTGCAAACGTAGCAAATGGAGATTATGTTTTAGCTATATTCTATTTATTGTCCCACTCTGATTGGGGGGGGGGGATCAGTTAAAAGGAACAAACAATCACAACTGTTGTTTTACACTACAATTTGTTTTTTAAGTTTCATTAGCATGTATCTGTAGTTTCCCAGATCTAGCTAACACTTAAACAGGAAAATTGTGGTCAGAACTGAGCCACAAAGTTTAATCTGTGTCTTTTTTGGCACATGTTAAACTGGAAACTACCTACAATCAGTGTATTATTTTCTGTAATTTACCAACAGATAAATAATCAAGACAATGAGGCTGAAGTCTAGATTTAACTCAACCACTGAAAGCCCAGTTGACATTGTCCTATCTCTAACAATTCACTAGAATAAGACCTCACTGTCTTTTGATCCCTAACCAAATTCCCATTCTACCACAGAGCATCTAATGTCCTCTGAAAAACTTAAAAGCATAAAAACATTTCAAATCAATCTTGAGTTAATTTTTCCTTAAGCCTTCACTTAAACAGCAAGCAAGTCAATTTTGGTTCCAGCTGTAATATTTAGATTTCTATCCTCCTCTGATAATGAAAACAACACTAAATGAGTAATAATAATAGTCTCTATTTAAAAATGGTCCATTTGATGCAACTGGTACCTTTCTTCATCATTCACACTGTTGACACAAATGACAAGCAGGGACTTAAATTCAACTGCTTTATATTTATTTACCTGCTGTTATAGTAAAAATCTAATAATTTTTTAAAATAGGGCTCATTGCATTTTTAAAACTTTTAGTAAACTTTTCCTTTTCTAACTTCTCGTACCACCTGGCTGTGCTATGAAAAGCATCCATGGCGTATATGAAACTCTTTGTGTTAAGAGATGAGGTCAAAGGCACAAAATGGAGGTTTAGTACACATCTTTCTAATAATCTCAAAAATTTTCTGACTCAGAAAAAGAAGAAAAAACAATTATAATGAAATTTTTTTCTGAAACAGTGCTATAAGTTACACAACTTGTTTAGTTATTCAGCTTGTTCCTGATAAGAAAATGTGACTGTTGTTTTCCATTACCAATAAATACCAATGCAAATGTTTTCTAGTGTTTTGTTAGTGTATGTGAAATAAAATTTGATAAAAATGTTTAAACAATTTATTTTAAGTTATAATTTAATGTACCCCAGAAATCTTTACAACAGTCATTTACAAAATTTATAAACTTGCATCTGATTAATAAAAAACATACTAAACAATAATTTTTCCAGCACAGTAAAAATGGACAAAAAGCCCTTCACAAGGTGATAAATCATTTTCTCAGAGTTTTTATTACTTATTTTAGATATTTACCTAGAAAACAATAGTTAACGCCATCTAAATACCTTATGGGGCTACTGTGAACATTTAATAATTTTTCGGACATTTTGTATTTTAATCGAGTTTTGCATGTTTTTTCATAAAATTCAAGCAAATGGACTGTATCATTTCATAAAAGGTCCTTTTAAAATCATAAAAATACATAATTGCTACACAAGACAAAGGAGGTTAAGCTTAAGCTACTTCATTTCAGCTCTTATTTAAAAAAAACCCACCAGTGCAAACATAAGAAACGCTTGAGAACATTTGGACATTTGCTGTTAGAATTCAACATTTACAATAATGAGAGAAATGTTTCCAGAACCAGTCCATGATTCAGTTTGTGAATATATTAACGTCGATTTCAAGATACCACTTGTTTGTTTTAGTTACTGTTGCCACTTGGATGCAGTACAGTGTGGCAATAGCCCTTGTCTAAGTGATTTATGACACTTTTATGATCATGTAGATGTATTTTGCTATTTGTCCGTCTTGTTTTTATGATTTTCACTAGTGAGGTTGTGCTCTGCGAACAGGCTTGGGTTTTCTGCCAGCGTGGATCGGACTTTCTTTTTCTCTTTGAAGCGACCGGAGTGGGACACTTTGACGTGGCGGCCTTTGGTGGCAGATTTATCCACAATCTTCTCCAGCCTTGCATTGAACTGGCTGTCCATATTGTCTGAAGAGATGCCTGCTTGGTCTTTGTTCTCATTGTTGCATCCGTGCTCTGCTGGGATTTCATACAAAACCTTAGGTTCAGATTTCTTCTTGCGTGAGAAGGTCAGCTTCCACCAGCTTGAGTCAGCCATAGCACCACGCAGACTGGAGGGATGGCCCTGCAGGAACCACAATACACCGTTAAGACTGCTGTCAGCATTCAGTTAAAGCTACTTCTTTCTTTAACCCTGTTATGACAATCAAAAGATAAAGAAAGGCACACAGTGATTGAGAATTGTAATAGAAATTTCAATGACTTCATGTTTCTTTCTGGAAATTGAATTGACGTCATTTGTAATCACAGAAATATTCAAAATTGAATATATTGAAATTTTTTATGTCCAGAATGAGTGAACAGAATCTAGTTTATCAGCCATTTTCAGAACAATACAGTAAACACAAAATGCTATGAGCAAAATTCCAAAGCAGATAAAGAAAGTCTAAGGTGTACAGTCATGGTCTCATGTTAGTTTGCATGAATGAAATTATTAACACAATTAACAGAGATATTAAACTTTAGTGATTAACATAAACAATAAAAAACAGCATGTCTCAAACAATCCTTGGTGTACGTTAGTGGATTGAACTGCCAGCTACACCAAACATGCCATCAGTACTTTCGAAGTATAGGTGGTTTTGCACATTTTATTGTTAAAGTAAAACATTTTTCACAAGATAAAAATAATAAAACAGATAACTAACAATCCCTTTTGAATCAATACAACATGGGAGCTGCATTCTGTTAATTTCCCAGCTTTCTGTCGTGGGTTGCTGTGTTGCAGAGTTGGCGTTAACATATGTTTAAAAAAAAAGAAACAGGAAAAGTAGATCCTTTAATTGTTTTATTTTTTTCCTTCTGTTTTCTGTAAATTTTCAATTAATGCTGCATGGCAGTGGCAAACTGGTACTTTCCTAATTTTGCGTAACAGGAAATTGTGATGTATCATTAACACTAACTTGTGTTGATATAGAAAAACGAGTATTAAACTGTATTATTTTTCTTTCTTTTCTCCTTTGGTAATATACATTAAAAATAATCGTGATCCCAAAATGTTTGATTTTATGTAATCTAAATCGGATAATTTAAAATGTGACAAATTGTAGCAGTTTGCTGCTGTTGTGCTAATGTTATCATGTGTGTAAATAGAAAAAGTGCAGATAGCTGAGCTAGCTCTATTTTTTCTTTTTTTCCTCTATTAGGTTGCCAGATAATGTAGCATTGAAGTTAAAAAAAGGTTTGCTGGTTGGTCATGCTTGTCATTTTTGCTTAAGTGTGTGTATAAGCAATAGACCAATAATATGGACAATACAAACAAAAATTATCTATATCATTGAAACTCTGGACTCCACTTTCTGAACTATTGGCTTCTAATGAAAGTGGAGTCAGAAGTGTTTGACTATTTTACGCTGAATTGCTTAATATATTGAAGATAACAAATAAATGGCTTAAAAAGACTGTCTTTAAATACAACTTCCGTTGCAGCTCTGTGTTTGTTTTCCATGTCGATTAGTTCAAAAGTACAAATAACAATATGCTCTTATTGTGTACACAGTGTTCTGCTCAACAGGTTCTTTCTTAGAAAGCTGAGCATAGCTATTATTGCCCTCTTTCACCTGCTGCTCATCTCTTTGGTTAGGAGTCGTAGCGACACCAGACACCTTGGTCTCAGCTGATAAATTAATAATTATCTGAACAGGATCCTCTGTTAGTCCCGTGTGACCTGATACGAAAAAGCTTCTCACTGATCAAGAAACAAGCTGCCAGTCTTTAACTTGCAGAGCAGAAACTTATGTAAGGACTTGCTGCTACTGTTGTAACATCAAAATTGTCTGGATTACGTGTGTTGTCTGTATACATGTAGGGTTCTGTGATTTATCTTCATCTAATCAAAAAGATAGCAAGAGTATAAATCCAAAAAACAAGCTTCATATGATTATTTCATTTTTCAAGGAGCAAATTTCAAGCCAACCTGGTCTTGCATGACAAGCTAATCCATTGTTAAAGTGTGGCTTAACTGCAATAAACCACATTTTTGAAATTTAAATCAGTTTCTCTGACCATCCCCAGTTCTGATTGCTCTTAGACATGTGAAGCGAAGAAATCACCTGTCTGACATGAAGAACGCATGTGAAAAACAAATAGTCACATCAAGTCCGTTCTCAACAAATTCATGAAAATATCTTTTTTAAATAAATAAGTTGCTGTTAGAAAAACATTTCCTACAGGGTTAAGGCTTCATTAAACTAAACTGGAAGATGTCCACAAAATTACTTCAAGAGATCATCAATAACTCATCCAGGAGGTCACAAAAGTCCCCAAAACAATGTGTAAAGTAGTACAAATCTCACTTTGTTCTTGAATCCAACATGATTCCAGAATAAGTTACAAGACTGGGTAAAAATGAGGAAATTGGGGAAAGTGTGTTCTTCTCTGACAAGAAAATAATTGAACTTCTTGGATTTAATTTAATTAATCTCTTTAAAAAAATAATAATTTTTGAAAAGGAATATTATACTAACTGTCAAACATGATGGTGGTAGTGTGATGGTCACAGACTGCTTTGCTGCCTGGATCACTTAATGTATTGATTCTACTCCAGTCATGAGATTGTGACACTAAAATCAAGTGCATTTGGGTTATACATTAAGACAGTGACCTGAAGCACACCAGCAACTTGATAAACAGTAAAACAATTTTTTTCAGTGGTCTAGTTGAAGTCTGAGACCTGACCTTACACACCATTCTTGCTTAAAAACCCTTCAATGTATTATTATTTATTTATTTAAGGCAAGAGTGAGTCAGAATTCCTCCACACTGATCAAGGTTGGAGTTCACTTGGGCCTATTTTTCCCCTAAATAGATCAAATTTTCTTTTGAAAATTGCTTTTTGTATTTGCTCACATTATCTTTGTTCTGTATGAGTTTTGTTTGATGATCTGAAAAACAGAAGATATCTTGGAGGGGACAAACACTTGCCCAACGCACTATAGATACACAGGAAACAATAACCTCCACAATTCACCATTGCCTGGTAACCAGACAGCTAAAACAAATAACTGTTCAACAAAACAATTATTAACTGGGTAATCTGAGTGCATGGATCATAAACTGGTTTATGGAGCACTGTTTTGAAATGGCCCTCTGTCAATCTAGTTATATAAAGCCTCGCACTGTTTGGATGCTGTTTTCTTTTCGCAAAATCCTGTCTTAAAGGTTTTCTTAAATAGTTGTTTAAATCAACTTTATGTATTAATTTCCTTATTGATTTCTAGATAGGTTTATAGGACACATCAAGAGTACTGAACTACATGACAATCCTACAACCATCCTCAAATCAAATGAACTCACTTTGATTAAAGAGTGACTTTTTAAAGTAAAAAATGAGTGACTTTAGGCTACAAAGATTTTTTTTTTTTTTTTTTAAAAGCAGAAAATGTTGTGTTTTGGTTTTATTCATTCTAAAAAGTTCTCCATCTTATTTGATACTTTCACTTCTGTTCACACCCAGTTCTTGTTTGCCAACATGAAGAAGTCCAAGCTGCTCCTCGAAGACTGAACTTCTGTCTGAAACTCTAAACCTGATAAATACTTAAGCTCATGATCAATCAAATCTGCACTGGACCCCAATCCAGTGCTTCTCATGTCGTACGTGAGAATTTCAGCCTTTCCTGTCAGCTTGCAGCATATCCCTCATTACTGGAGAAATGTTGTTATAGCGCTGACTTAACTGCCTGAGAAACAACAAATGTGCAAAAACGAATGAACTTACGACGCTCTTCATCTTGTGTAAGAGACCTTGTAAGGCAGCTCTGGAAATAATATGGTGTGGCTCATTTAGGGAAGAAAGAACAATTTATCTTATCAGTAAGATAAAGGATTATTATTAATAATAAATCTATCTTTCTGTCAGTTTAAGTAGAGTGCCTTTGTCCTGTGTCTGAATTCACCTGAAACTGAGCTGATTCTGAAATCTGAAAGTTGTTTAGAAGCAGATTGTAGCCCCGGCTTTATGAGTTTCATAAGCGCAACAATGTCCCTTTCATGAGCGCTTAAAGGAAGCTAAGAGGCGTACAAATGTCTCTTTGGTGTGGTCATTTTTATCGTGGAGCACCTATGCAAATAAAGAGCCTGTGCCCTTTCACAGAAACTCTCATCAGACTCTTATCTGGATCATGTGACACTCGGCACCTGGCACGGAAAGTCAAATTGCCTGAGGGTAAAATAATTCAGATTTAATTTTTGGATCTGGAGATAAAACTTCTGATTTGCAGTTTAGTGCTGCACCTGTCTGGGCCTAATTTCAGTCTGACCCTGTGTTGCATAATAACGTCGGCGTTTAGTTAGAAGGTACTCATGTAACAGACAGTCGTAAACTAAGAGAAACTTAACCATGTTTCTTTAATCTTATATTTTATGCTCTATTGGAGTTGTTTAAAAGACACTGTTGAGCATTTTCTGCACATATTTCTTTCAGTGAGTCTTGTTTGACTTATGTGTGACCTTTGAGACAAAATGTCCTGTTGACATGAGCCCCCCCCACCCCCATCCCCACCTCCGCCGCTCATTTTTAATAAGTTACTGTGTTTTCTGCTGTGTGTGCGGCTGAGCAGATTTTTCCAGAGGTCTCAGCAGGGGGAAAAATGGGAACAAATTTGGAAATGACTAACCAGCAGCGCCACGTTGGAGCAGCAGAGACGGAGACATGGGGGGCCTCCAAGGGCACCGGGGCCTCCGCTGCTTTCACAACGAAGCAGGCTCACTTCTGATTCTCAAGTTTCTTCTCTAGTGAAAAACACACCCCTGACTCATAGCAGAAAAGTTGATGGTGTTGAAAAACTGGATAAAAAAAAATTTTTCCGCTCATCTCAAAGTATATTTACTCACTTTTCATGGTAATAAATGGAGACATTTTGTTTACAGCAGCAAAGTCCAAAGTATTATTTTTGCTTTTATGGCTAATCTTGTGACAACCAAGGTAGGCGTCACTCTTGCTCAGTTTCAACTCTTCATCATGTTAAATCCTAATATTACTGTATATATTTGGTTTCTGCCAAGTAAGGTTTGAATCTCTAAATGTAAATTTGCTGTCAATCAAATATTTGGACCTGAAAAAATCAATACTCAGAGAAATAGAAATAAAATCAAATTTTAACAGCAGCCAAAAGATAACTTACATTGTTTTGCAAAGCAACCCAAAAGTATTTTTCTCCCAAAACCCTTGTTATTTCATCCCTGAATGCTTAACGGTTTTAGTTTTATAGCAATGAAAAGTAAAGGAAATTGCTAATAAATAAATAAAAAAGTGAGAACTTAAATTACATTTTCTTCAATATTTCATTTTATTTTGAATGGTTGAACATTACCGCCTTACAGTTTACATAACTGGAACCATTATCGGTTTTGGTACTTTCGCTTACGTAACTGAAACCTCCTCTAACATTACAGACTTCTTACCATCGCTTGCTGCAGACATTAATCGGGTTTCATGTGGACTTGTTCTCTTACCTTGGGGACGACAAGCTGCCTGCCTGAAGGAGAGTGTCTCAGATATGGAAGTGTCCCACCATGCTGATGACTGTCTGTCTTCTTGTTGCAGCTTTTGTGAATCTCTTGACTCTTCTCCTCAGGTGATTGTGAACAGGTGCATCATCTCTCCCCCTCTCCCTTTCTCTCCAGCCTTTTTTCTCATGTCCTCCACTTAAGAGCACACCCTTCTCAAACACACATAAACCTAAGCCCCGCCTAGCTGAGAGTGCACAGCAATGTTGTAACATTGTCACCAAGCGACCTTCAGTGTTACGGGATACAATAAAAACCTTTTTTTGTCTCACCTTTAACGAGAATATTGTTTTATGTGAAGGAGGTAGCTGTTAGCAGGATAAACACTGATTTATCTCCATTTCAGAGTGATTGTGAGCTGGAAATTGGAGCAAAGTAAGACAGATGCAGAGCTGTTTTGCATGGCTTTGTGTAGAATCACAGTGCGTGGACGTCTTGGTGACCATTCAAATGAGCTGAAATTAGGCCACATGGCTCAGAGTATCTGCTAATGTAGCTGTAGGGATTTAAACATTATCTTTTCACAAGTGCCTGACTTCAAAAGATACCTGCAGTGATTAATGTTAATCATCTGATTAGCTAACACAAAAATGTAGGTAAGAGTGTGTCATTTTTGTCTCAAACTGGTTTAGAGCATGACACAAATCTTGATATGACGAGATAACCTGAATAAATACAAAACTGAGTTTTCAAATAATAATTTTATTTACAGAGGAGGCAAAAAACACTATTCAAACCAACCTGTTCCCATTAGTGGGTCTCACTTGTCCTCTGGGCAAGTTCTTTGTTCTGCCACCACCTGCCAAAGAAAATGCAAGGAATTATCAGAAAACAATTACTGAGTAATCTCCCAGAAACCAGTAGCAAGCAAGGGAAACTTACATCAGTCCACATGGATACAAGTATTAGCAAAGTAGTTAAGGGTTCATCTTGATAAATAAGATATAATGTCTACTTCTTGGGCACCACACCTCTATCTATTGCCACCGTGAGCAACTGCCCATGTAGCCCATATCAAAAACTGCCACAGCCTGGCCCTATATAAAAAAGTTATTTTTTTACATATTTGAGTCTCATGATAGGCTGTTCTTCTGAAATGTTTTTTATCAGATGTAATAGGGTGGACATCTTCCAATAGATTCTGGTTTGCTCTAATTAGTTCACAGAATAAAAAAACGTGTACATGAGAAACATGTCTAAGTTGTTTTTGGTCAGCAGTGGTTTTCACCTTGGAACACTTGTGTTCAGTCTCTTACTTATTGCTGCATATTGACCTCTGACCTTATCTAAGGCAAGAGAGACCTTCTGAACTTTAGATCGTATTATGGGTTATTTTGTGACCTGCTGGACCTGTTCATGTTGATGTGTGCTTGGAATAATTTTGTAGGCCAGACTCTTCTGGGAAGGTTTGCCACTGCTGCTTGTTTTCTCCATTTCTGGTTAACAGCTCTCACTGTGATTAACCAGTCCCAAAGCCTAAGTAATGTCTCTGTAACCGTTTCCAACCTGATATCCAAACTGATATCTGCCAGTGACTTTGCTTCTTATTTTTAATTATTTTTCTTGAATTGGGGGTGAGGGGTGCCTGGGGTTTTTAATTTCTTTTTTTTTTTTCTATGAAGTGTTTTGTGTACACATGATGATGTACAAATGTAAAACTTTAAAAACTACCTGAGCTTCATGTTATTTAAATTTAAGCACTAACGAAAGCCGATGTAAGCCTATATCTCCCACTCTGATGAAAAAATAACTTGTCTCATTCATAATGTACGAAGATACAAACTGTTGATTGCCCCCCTCCCCCCAAAAAATGTAGCAGAATTAGACCATCTGAAACATTTAGACAAAGCAGCTGATTAATTTTATTGTAGTGTTTTTTAAAAAATTAAACAGATATTTGTCTCCATCTAGTGCTAGTTTTAAGTATTGCAGTCAAGCAGTTTCAATAAATCCACCTATCAGCTGCGGCCGTCAGTATACTTCAACCTCATTGGTTAATTTTTGTGGGCTAACAAACGTCGCCGTCTCTGATTAGTGAAGCTTCTCCTAACGTGTCACATCAACACTGAAATCCTGTTGAGTTTCGTAAGAATTCCAGATATTAATGTTTAAACCACATGAAATGGTGACATTCTAGAAGAGTTTTCGTTTTGAACAATCGGAGAAACAATGGAGGTGAGCTAAAAAACAAAACAAAACAACACTTTCTCAGAGTCGGCTCTTCATACTAGCCTCATAGCTAACACGTCAGCTAGTTGTAATACATCCAAAGTCCAGGGATTAACTGAAAGAATCTAACCTTTTCCTGAGGATTTATGCTACATTGTTCTTTGCATTTTGCATATCAGTCCTGCTGCAGAGATAACAATGAAAAGGTAAAAAGTACTAATGTTTTGGTTGTTGTTTTTGTTTTTTTTTTCTTTCCAGCAGAATATCCAAAATCTCCCCATCGACATACAGACCAGCAAGCTGTTAGGTGAGACATCCCGCGGATTGCTCTCTGTGGAAGTCATTTATTATTATTTTCTTTATACTTACTGATCTTTTAAAGTTTATGAGACTTTCTTAAGTTCTGACATTTTTTTTTATTTGGCTGCTTTTTCGCCCAATTTCAATCCAGAGCCTGAAGGTTCATGTTTGCAGTTCAACTTGTTCCTTTTCTGTATAAGAAAAATTAGAATTTTCCAGGTCTAAATAAGTTTGAAAAGACCACATTTTCATGCTGTATTCACTATCCCTTTGTATTGTAATTGTAATTATTCATGCATCTGTATGTGCAACATTGATCTCAATCTATTCAATCCATCCGAAAGTACTAAACCCAATCAATCCACCGGTTTTGGAAATCCGCAAACCTCATCATTCAAAGTTGCTTGATGCTTTTTCATGACAAGTTCTTTCGCATTACAAGTTTTTATGAGAGTTTATACCTCAATCAATATGATGTTGCCCCAGGACTGAACTGAAAACGAGTCACGTTAAAGACTCAAAATATTTTCAAAGTTTATTTTTTCCCCTTCAAAACAACTTTGAAATATTTTTAAAAAGTGTGGATTTGGAGGTTTGAATGCAAGGACTGTCAGCCAATACTAATACTGATTTATGTGTATTTTGTTGCAGGAGTAAATCCAGCTGTAAATATGCCGTTTAACTATAACTTCTATATGTGACTCATATGACGCTAGGTTATTTGACTTAAATCATTTTAAATATTTGTGTTTTCAGACTGGCTTGTGGATCGGCGTCACTGCAACATAAAGTGGCAGAGTACAGTGAAAACAGTCAGAGAAAAGATCAACGCTGCCATTCAGGATATGCCCGAAAACGAGGAGATCAAGCAGCTTCTCTCTGGATCCTGTAGGTTTCTCATGGATGCCTCCAGACTTTCACTTTTCCCTCTGTCACCAATGACATGCAGTTGCTGTAAAGGATCTTTCTTTCAGGCAAAAAATTACAGTGCCAGATTTATATTGTAATTTAGGAAGTGAGGAGGAGGATGTTGAGTAAAAAAAACATTTCTTGGCTTGGAGAAGCTAAGAATAACTGCTTTCAACAAAAACTAATTTGAAACACTAAAATTCTGGCTGCATTTAGATGGAGATTGTAAGCAGAATTTTTACACAGGCATCCCTCAGCACATTCTTCTCAAAAACCATCATCATATTTACCTACTTTTTATTAGGAAGTCATACTGTAATTTGACAAATCTTATTTTTCTCTATATAATCAATTAGTCTTTTACCTGACGCTATTGTAACTTCAGAAAGTACCATCTATCACAACACTCAAATTGTGTAGTTTTCTCACATGTCATCCATATATGGTGTTCACTTCATGAGAGGTGCGGCTACATAAGCTTATGTTGTCAAAGGAGATATTCACATTTGTTACTGTCTTTGAAAAATCTGGAAAAGCAGATTATAATTTTACAATATCTCATAATTTCAATATTCAAAGATTTTATGACTCTAAATTGTGATATTTACCCTTTAAATACTCAGACAGAAGGCATAGATTTAAGAGCTCCTACCTTAAAGCATGAAAGATATCTGTTTGCCTGTTTTTGTACGTCCCTAATAAATCCCTATTCCTTTTTCATGTGTTTCCACAAACAGACATCCACTACTTTCACTGTTTGAGAATAGTGGAGATACTAAAGGGAACTGAGGCTTCATCAAAGAACATCTTTGGCAGATATTCTTCTCAGAGAATGAAGGTAAAGCGATTCAAATGATCTGCTGCTGTCAAACCTTTGCTTTATTGCACAATGATATTTGTCAGAAATATCATTGAAAAATTAATGAAAACTTAAAACTGGTCTGTTTGGCTTACAGGACTGGCAAGAGATTGTGTCGCTCTATGAAGCAGATAATGTTTATTTAGGTGAGTGCATTTCAAAAATAAAATCCGTTGTCATTAGTGCAGAAGTTTTGCTTAGTTTAAACTGGTAGACAGTTTTAAGTGCATATGTTGAGCTGTATGTAGATGAAAAAGCTTTAAAGATGCATTGGTAGCTTTGCTGATTTCTAAAACCTGTGCTGCATGTTCCAGCGGAGGTGGCCAGCTTTCTGATCCGAAACGTGAACTATGAAGGGCCGGCTCTGAGGAAGCAGATCACCAAAGCTAAGCAGCTGCAGCAGGAGCTCAGCAGGCGGGAGGTGGAGTGCCAGAGCTCAGCAGCCGAACTGAGGGAACGCTACTATGCTGCCTGCATGCAGTATGGCATTACTGTGAGTGCAAGGATGAATGATGCTCATATATTAATTCAGTGCTAACACTTGCTATAATTATTATGGTATTTATACATTTTTTATGTGTCTTTTCTGACAGGGGGAAAATGTTCAGCGAGAGCTTCAGGCTCTAGTGAAAGACTTGCCTGCAGTCCTGGAAGAGGTGGGGAGGGATGCAGCAAAGTTAGAGGAGCAAATTCAACTTTATGCTGCATTCACAAACTTTGTGTGTGATTGGTGAGTTTACCATCGAGATGCAATCAGTTTACAACTCATTTTGTGCACAAATCTTGAGTCATCTCTTCGGGTTTTGGGGGAGCTTTTTTTTACTTGCTTTTTTTTCTTATAAGCAGACTGCCTATAAAATGGCCTTGATCAATAATTATTCAGGTTTTCTGAAGATTGTCAGAGTTTGTCTTTGGATATTCTGCTTGCTGTTTTACTCTTTTATTCTTGAACATCCTTCAGATTCTTTTTATTTTGTCCCAAATGTTCTGTTCAATCAGCCTTAAGGATTTAGGAATTCAAGTTGGTGATGAAGACAAGAAAGTTTTGCTGATGAATTTTTAAAAGCTAAATTCTAAAAGAAATGTGTGGTAGCTAAAAACTTTTACACAGTACAATCCATGAGCACACTGGGCACAGACATTTACACACTTGATAAATATAATAATTCCTAAGCTTTGATCCAAATGTTTAAAAATATTCTCTGTTGCCTGCTCCTCTTAATTTAATCAGTGAAGAAACTGGACTCTCTGTGGGAAACTCTTCACACTTTGACTACACCACCAAGCTTTCCAATAGATCTAAGTAAATATGTGTTGTGTTCAGGTGAATTAACCATGCAGATGCTTTTTAACTTTAGATTTATGAGCTCGCATGTTGTTGCTTGAAGGTCCGAACCGGTCCTGCCCATGCTGACGTTCAGCCAGAAATCGGGGAACGTGACGTTTTATGAGTGGAGGACAGGGAAAGTCCCCAGCCTTGTTGAAAGGCCGGCGGTGGAGGAAGCCCCTCCTGATGCAGCGACAGACGACATGGTTGGTTTTATCAATATCATTTTATAGAGTCATGTATGTTTTATAGAGTCATGTATGTGTGTGATAATGTTTTATCTAACATTATCACAGTATTAGCTATTTTTGTCTTAGGGAATTTTTATTTTTCTCTTTCATAGTTGAGTGAATTACTTTTTCTTTCTGGTCCAAACTAAGTTAAAATGTTACTTTTACATGCTTATATTGTAACGTTCCGTCATTAACCTATTATATTAAAACTGCTTCAGATTGATTGGGGAGATTTTGGTAATAAACCATCAGATGATCTGGGCGTGACCGCCGGCATCACAGTGGAGGAAGGAATCGATTGGGGAATCTCTCTGGAGCCGACATCCGAGGTTAGACAAACAAGCATAAGCTGAGTGATTTTAGGTTTAGCACATGATTACTCTGCAGGCTATGCGGGGTAATCTTGTGTACAATAACAAAACTGTCCACACTTTGTAAAAATACATTAAAAACACTAATTCATCCCTTATTGCAGCAACATGATCTCACTGTAATAGGTTTTTGGTATTGATGGGAAGAATCAATACCATGTGAAGGAGTTTATTATTTTTATGAGTACCAGAACTACTGTCACTTGTGCTGCTAAGCTTTGTAGAACACTTATTTTTGTTAATTATTTTACTTCTTCTACATGATTTTGTAGAAAATCCTTGGAACAGAGGGGCCTTTTCCACAAAACCTGTTCCAATGCTTTACAGCTGCTAGCACTGACTAGCAGTTGTCTCAGTGTGTTTCCACTGAGACAACCTTGGCACCAGCACCAAATGTCTGGTGTTAACCCTTCGCTAGTTTGCAGCTGGGCCAGAGAAAATGTCTTATTCTGTCTGAATCATGAGGAACAGCAGCCAATAAAAACATTTTATTATCTTTCTTTAGAAATGAAGGAGATCCCAGTTGTTTGGTGTTTAATGAAGACAGATTAAGCTTTTCACTACATGTGTATGTCAGTGATTGTTCTGGTCTGCTTTATCAGAAAAGTGGTGCAGGCGGCATCGACTGGGGTGACAGCGAACCAGCTCCAGTTGAAATAGAAATTGTTGATACAGGCACAGATTGTAAGTTTATTCTTAAATGATGATCATGATGAATCCAGGAAATAAGTTGCAAGAACGTGAAAACAAATGTGTTTTCCTTCAGGTCCCGAGGGCGTGGCGAGGGGTGACGATGCTCTGAGCATACTGGAAAACTCCCAGTCACGCAGCCAGTTCATTGATGAGCTCATGGAGGTAAAACAATATTTCGTGGTCCACAGCTAAATCAAAATAATGAGCTTGCTGAAAATGTCAGTGTTTCATGTTTTAAATCCAAACAGCCAGTCTTCTTTGTCGTCTTTAAAAGTCTTTTTTAATCAGTGATTCTTCAGCTTCCAAGCAGGTCTTTTAAAAGATCGACTTTGGCTGAGTTTAGTTTTTCTAATAAGATTCAAAAAGTCTTCATACATCACAAAGTTTAAAACTGTCATTAAATAAAAATGTTCATAACTGATGTTAGGAGTTTCAGAATAAAAGGGCCTGCATAAAAATGTAGGTTACACTCCACACTTTCCAAATTTCTAGTTGTCAAATGTAAAAATATTAAAGCAATCACTTTAATTGACTTCAAAATTATGCTCTACTTTCAATTGATTATCTTTATTGCACAATGATACATAGTACTTATTCTAAGTGGGTCGATGACATAAGATCCTAATAAAGGTATTTTGGTTAAAATGTGAAAATATTTACAAAAAGTACCAGGTGTAAGGATACGTTTGCAGTGCGTAAGTCTAATCTCAAGGCGAATCATCAATGTTTTCTCCCTGATGATTCCTTTTATTTTGTATTTTACTGGGTTTTGCTCTGGTTTTGTGCGCTGGTGCAGCTCGAGGCGTTCCTCACCCAGCGGGTCACCGAGATGGGGGAGGAGGGCGGCGTGGTGGCCATGAGTCAGTTTCAGCTGGCTCCTTCTATCATACAGAGCCAAACCCGAGAACACATCCAAGGACTGCTATCGCAGGTGCAGGACCTTCTGGGCCGGCTCACCTCGCTCCGAATGCAGCACCTGTTCATGATCCTGGCCTCACCGAGGTACGATGATCAACATCAGAAAGGTTTTTGGGGGCTTTTTTGGATTCCAGGTAACTGAATAGAGCCAACCAATTTGAGCTCTGGCTGATTGAAGCGCTCTTACAGTCTTCTTTTAACATAATTTTACTTGGGCTGCTGGTATGACTAAACTAAAATGAAGTCAGCTGATCTTTTCAGGAAAAAGTACAGTGGAAATAGTTTATATATATATATATATATATATATATATATATATATATACCTCAGAACCAGGCCTCCAGGTACAAAACTCATTGCTAATAGTTTTGTACCTGATAAAACTCATAGCAATGAATTGATACACTTTTCAATAATCTGCACAATAATGTAAAATTAATGTACCTGCAAATTGTGACTGTTGTAAAAACTGAAACAAAAGTTCATGCTGTGTCTCTGGCTCATAACATTTATTTCCTTGTGTTTTTTGTTAAACGTGTTCAGGTATGTTGAGCGTGTGTCAGAAATGCTGAGGCAGAAGCTGAAGCAGGCAGACATTCTGGTGCTGAAAGCTGCCACGATGGTTGAGCGGAGAGAGGAAGCCCTTCAGGAGCAGTCCAGACTGGAGCCTCGTGTTGACCTGCTGGCAGGATGCACCCGGGAACTCCAGAAACTGGTATGAGATTACTTTCCCATTTATTTATGTTCACAGCGTGTCGGTGCTTTCCCAGTGGGGAGGCCACAGAAAGTCATAGATCCTCGTTCAAGTAAATGAATGAGATAAACGGTAAACTGCAGTAAAATGAATACACCTTCAAGCTTCTCTATAATATGTTGGTTATTTGTTTCTGCAGATTGAAGCTGACATTTCAAAGAGATACCACAACAGACCAGTCAACCTTATGGGGGTGAATATTTAGTGAACCCTGCAGATGTATTATGTTCTGATCTGGAAAGAGAAATAAAGAATATTTAATTTAAACTTCTGTGGCTTTGTATTTTGTAAATTGTCAAAACAATTAAAGCATTGCTTAAATAAATAAACACATGACTATAGATTTTTTTTTTCTGTTATTGTAACCAAGATTTTCAGTTGAAGCAGTAGAGCAACTTAGATGCAGTGATATCAAGTGGTGTTACAGACAGCTACGGTAATCTCAGTTAAAGCAGGGATGACTGAGCACATCCTAGAAAATAAATATCATACAAAAGTTTATTTTCTTTAACTAATTTGCTTTAGAAAGTGAAAATCAATCATTTATTCCACATAAATAGATATATTTTTTTATTTATACGTTCCATACATAGAACTTTTCATTTGTGACGAGCCAGCTTCTTTTGTGATGACCTTTTATGGCCTTTAGATACTTTATGTATACACACTCATGTTCCTGTGATGAAGACAGTCAGGCTAATATTCTGGCTTTGGATCTTTTTGCATTTTTGCATGTTCTCTCCATGCATTCATGAGTTCCCTTCAGGACATCCAGCTTCCTGCCATGGTACTTTAATGTGCCTGTTAGGTTACTTGGTTTCTGATATTCGCTTAAGCATTTTAATAGCCTGGCGCTCTATCCTGGACAATCCAGCCTCTCACCCAAATGACTGTGGGAATACCCTGACCCTGCAAGTATAAACAATGAATGGATTATGGGTTTTACATCAACAGTAAGCCATATTCCTCTAAATTAATTGGAATAAACATTGGAAATATTAATTAGTTGATGCATATTAACTATGTTTACTGTATCAACTACTTGTGAGTGGTACAGTAAACGTCTACAGTAAATTTTAACGTTTACTGAAAACGTGATTATTGAGATTGATTTCTATAATGCCACTTTACACTGTTTTATAACTTTCACCTTCACTCGGTACATTATTGCTTTGTAAAAGGTTTTTTTTAAAAAAAAAAATACAAATGCATGTTGACCACGAGTGGACGCTTAAAAAACCCCTTGAACCTTTCAAAAATTTACTTAAGATTTTTTCCTGTTAAATTTATTTATTTTTTTTAATACTATATTATGATATCATAGTTACACGAACGAGGTTATATTTAGTTGTTTAATAGTTCTTATATAAACTAAACCAGACTTTGATAACACTGGGGCTGGGGGGGATTTTCCGTCAGCTGATGAAAGCTTACCACTAGAATGTTCTACGCATGCTCCGTGTGTACGCGTGTTTTGGGCTAGGCTAGCCGCGGTAGCAAGTGATTTTGCAAGTCATGGTGGGCCATTCAGTAAGGATAGCAGCTCAGTAGAACTTTTAGTGACTAGTGGATTAAATCACTGATCTGGTGTGTTAGTCGACATGTGGGCATGAAGACACGGTTACAAAATCTTCATGCGTAAGTATACAATTTAACGGTTTTAACGAATTATCACGTTGACCGATACATGAGCTTCATTGTTTAACGACACAACATAACGCAGCGACACATAATTATAATAGTATTTGTGTATCAGAAGCCGGGTGTAATTTGTTTTCAATGTCAATTCATTTTAAAAACTAGTTAAATTAGTTTGCCGTAAACTAGCTTTTAAGGCTAACAGTGTAGTTTTTGACTTCCCGTACCACTGTCGCGTCGTTCATTAAACCCCGCCTACGACGTATTCTTATTGGTCTGGACTCGCTGGAGTCATGTTGCATCATAGTAGTTGAGGCCGTTGAATGGCTGAACTGTCATGTCACTCATATTTTCCCCACTTGTTGCTAGGGAGATTGTTTGACACTAGCTAGGGAGAAAGTAAATATTAGCAGAGGCACCTGCCACTTTCTGGCGAAAGAGAAATTGGAGTAAAGCAGCGAAAGGTTTTGAAACAGTTACTTTATGTAGCGTCAGAAGGAGGTTATAGACGTGGCCGGTCGTGAATCAGTGGGTAGCCACCAGCTGGAAGGACAAAGATAGGCGCAGCTGTGCTGGAGGAGGAGGGAGGGACCCTGCCGGCCACCCAGCGTCGCCGTTGGTGGGTGTCAGAGCAAGTCGAGCTAGCTATCTGGACTCCCTCGTTCACCTTCAGCAGCAGCCAGAAGAAGTAGTTGTCCTGTCAAGGGTGGGGTGATGCCTGAATCTCTGTGTTCATCTTATCTTCTCTGCCGAATGTCTTAAAATGAAGATCAGCAACGTGGTGCGATCCGACATCAGTCCTCCTGTTCTGTTAGGATGAAGTGGTTAGCAAGTCCTGCTCTTTCTTTCTTCTCCTATAATATGTTTAATGCTTAAGGTAAGAAGTCTTAAGTGTTTGAAAGCTGAGTGATTGGAGTGTGTGGACTGATGCAACAAGGAATTAAAACGTTAACAAGTCTTATGTAAAAATCTACCATTTAGGCCTTAAAAAGTCTTTAATATGTCTAGATTTTTCAGCATATAGTTATGTCTTAAATTACTGTTCATTTTTTTTGCTCCTACATTGGTTTTGTTTTATGGTATTGAGAAATGCTTTAATTTCCTCAGATTGGAATTTTCACAATAGAGAAATTTGAGTGTATTTTTACAGAGTACCACGAGGCCTAAATATTGACACATTAGTTATTTTTTCAAAAGCAAATCAGTTGATTTTTGGCATAAATATTCCTCCTTAAAAATTCTTAGTCCAGATTTTCTATAATAAGAGTGACATTAAATTTATCTGTAAAATTTGTATGTTAATTCATCCATTACTACTTCCATACGTATTCTTGTCCTTGCATTTTTTATTTCTTCGTCTTTAACTTGATTACAGTAGGTCTGGAATGCTATAATTGTTTTATGCTGTGACAAAACTACAAGGCTTTTAGGTTTAGTTTGAGCAAACCATCAGCCACATTACATGACTTTAGTGTCTGTAACTCAACTAATGTCACTGGTTAGTGAAAGGAAAGTCTTCTAACTTATCAGCAAAAACACTTTTATATGAAGGACAAATCACTTTTTTTTAAAGTGAATCCAGTATTTGAATATATATACATTTTAATTTCACTAATGAAGACAAAAATTAAATATTGAAAATCAGTTTTCTTTCATACAGAAAGAACACTGTCCCCTGAAAATGTTGCTAAAAGGAATAAAACGTAATGAACTGTGAATAGTATTCTAGATATGATTCCTTTAGGTTATTATCCAAAATTCTTGAAAATTCAAATGGCAAATACAAAGTTGTTTTTGAGGGAGATGGCACAGCCTGTTCATTGATCACCAGCTAGGTGATTGAAGCACAAACAGCAGCTGCAGACATGTTGATAAGTGACATACCTCCTTTAAAAAGTCCTAAATACATCTACGTTGTACATATTAGATTATAATTCATATTTATTTTTGTCTTAGAATTGTTTGTTCGTTTATTGCTTCTCCTATCCACGTTATTAATGGAGAATTGCTTGAGTGGCCTTGATTTACTGATTTTGGGGTAGTTCTGACTGAAGAATTTTATGCTATGACTAAATCATACCTCTCAGACCTTCAACCTTCCCTCTGAAACTGTTGAATTTCTGCCTCAGAAACAACCTTGCAATTTGAATGGGTGGTGAAATGAAAACCTTCTTCTTATGTTAACTGAAGTTGCATATAATAGTTTTAAGTTAACCTTTGTTTTTTTTTTGTTTATTACGTAGGCCTAAAAAATTGAGGCCAATTTAAATGGCCTCAAATTTAAATTGTAAGGGTAATTTTGCAGAAATTCTATAAAATGTAATCTCTTCTATTTGGCAGGAATGGGGAGATGATAACTCTATGAAGAAA
>CAEFZY010070655.1:0-100618 GCA_903066815.1 Brachyrhaphis roseni
TATTTTGGCACCAAGACTTCTTGGTTTTAGCTTTTGTTTTAGTTTTCCAGCAACTTCTCACCCAGACTCTCCACATCCCGTTAAAACTGAACGGCTCCCTCAGCCCGATCTGTCGCCCGCCTCCCACCGAGGCGCACGCCGCCTGCTGGAACCCAAAACTTCCCTCCGCCCGCACGGCGCGGCTCGCCCTGAACCGGCCCGGCAACCCGGTCTCGCCCTCCGTGTTTTAACTCTCCAATAACTTCACGCAGAGTTAAACTGCAGGCCTTCGTTCAAGTCATGTTCGTAAAAATGATGAGGTACGTCAACACCAACACGACAACAGAGTACTGGGGTCCGACTGGGAAATAAAGCTTTTAATGATGAGAATAAACGCAGAATATCAGCAGAATTAAGACGTAAAGTTACTAAGAACAAGTTGTTTTGACAGAATTATCAGGATCTGAGGTGATCAGTTCATTGGGTCTTTCTTACAAACAGACTCAGTAAAATCCTGCTACTGGTAGTTATTTGATGCTTTTGTGTTAAAAGATAAAGTATTTCCTTATTTATAAAACCGATACCAAAGCATACAATCCTCATTTTAAAACATTATTGCTTTTGAAGGAATTACTACTTTGTTCTCCAAATATTACAACTTATTTCTGGTTATATTATGATTTTTATATCCTATTATTACAACTTTATTGTCAGATTACTACTTTATTCTTGTATTGTTACTTTATTCTGGTGATAAAATTACTATATTATTCTCATATTATTTTGACTTTGTTAACTTTATTTTTGTACTAACAACTCTATTCTGGTAATGAGTTTGTTTTTGGATTATGACCTTATTGTCGTATTATTACCACATTGTACGACTTTACTCTAGTAATTATATCTACTTCCGTATTGTTATGACTTTATTCTGGTAATATGATTATTCTAGTGTTATTACGACCTCAATGTCGTACAACTGTTTTCGTTTTACATCTTACACATTTCTGTTGTTTCTTCAAAGGGTTAATTTAAAACTTAGGCCACTTTTGCCTGTTTTCCGTGTCGAAGCTAAATGATTATATTGTTTTAAAGAGTTTCAGTTACAGAGACTTCATAATTCATTTGAATTATTATTACTTTGTGTTTTTACTTTGAAACGTCTCCCAGTTCCAGAGTTAAATATTGTACAGTGTACTTATATTAATAGGGCATTATTATTATTACATTAATTGAAAAAGGTGACAGGATGACAATATTTATCGGAATAATTTCTGAGACAATTTACCGTCCAGCTAAATTTGCTGTTTTACATCGACTCCTAAAACTATTGCGGCAGAGACAAAAAAATAGTTCTCCGAACTGCTTACAGAAACCATTGGAAACAATAAAATGCATTTTTTGGTCCATATTAACACTTCACCCCACTTTCGTGTTGGACTGTATCCTCTGCGGTCGTTGGAAGGTCGTTCAGAACAGCCTGAAAACATCCGTTGGGTTTCTCTCAGTTCACAACCCTCCCCTCTCCAATATATTCTCACATTCTGAGCAGTTATCACCTTCTCAGATGTTGGAGAGCAAAAGGTCTTATGGATTCTGGGAATACTCCAGCGCCGTACACACAGACTCCCACCGTCCCGGCTCTCCGGCTGGCCCCGCTTCCCTCCACGCTCTCACCGAGCGACTTCGTGTTTGTTTTTGCATGGCATGAATGCAGGCGAACATGGCTGTTTCCCTAAATAACACACTTTTATCTGTTCCCGTTTCTTTTTCTCTCACACACACTTCAGCACCGTCCCAGAGCAGGCTGACCTGCAAGTTGCTGGCTGAAGTCCGCCAATAAAGCGCAGAGGAATTGTTGGAACGCAAGTCGACATTGCAGTGGTTTGTTTGGATAACCTCTTACTGAGCAGAACCAACACACACACACTCAGTGCAGCACGGTATTTTGCGTTTACAACCTTCTACATGCGGTAAGACCTCACCACCTCACACGGCCCCCAACGTTGCCCTCTGCAGGTTCAGACTCTGTTCTCCCAGTAATTATCTATCGGCTTACCGGTCAGCCAAACAAGTGGACACACAAACACCATCAAACAGGAAGGAAAGCAGCTTAAACCAACTGTATAACTTCAGCAAACATCTTGATTACAACCGGAAAACGAGGAAAATGTTGAAATCTGACTTCTACCAACAGTGTTATTTGTTCAAGTTGAACTTGCTGCCCTAAATATGTCGTATCTTTCCTATTAACCTAAACGTTCTCCGTTGTTGTGCGTAAAAACTCAATTATGTCAAAAATGACAAATCTTTGTTTTATTTTTTACCTGTACAATGCAAACCCGGCCAGCGACCCGGTTTGGTTATTGCACTGCAAAAACAAAATCCTACCTAGTATTTTGGTCTAGTTTCTAGTTCAAATATCACAATACATTTAAAATAAGACTAAACGAACTTATAAGTAACTCTTAAGCAAGATTTAAGAGCTTGTTTTAAATAAATAAATCCTTTATATTTATCAAAAAGTGCTAGTTCCATTGGCAGATTATTTCAGTTACAACACAGGAAAAATGTCTTCTTATATAAAATAATCTGCCTAGTACCTTTTTATTAATATTAAGCAATTATATACTTAAAATAACTTATTTAATCTTAATGCTTAAAATGTACTTGTAAGTTAGTTTTGTCTTATTTATAAGATATTTAAAACCAGACCTAAAATACTTGGTATATTTTGTGTTTTTGCAGTTCACCTCTGAATTTTTGAAACTTCTAAAAAGTTTAAATCTCCCCAAAAAAATTGTTTTTCATTTTTCGGCTTCCTAGCACCAGACTTAAGCTTCATATCCAATGTTTTGTTTTGTTTTTTAAGATATTTTTGTACTCGCACTGAGATCTTTGCTCCTTTCTCCAGAACTTTATGATGAAGCATAAATATGTAGAAATTGTGTAATATCCTCTGGTTTGGACCCAGGAGTCGGTTTTGTTTTGTTTTTCTGTATCTGGTAGCATGTGCCTGAGAGAGAAGTCCTTCTCCGCCTGCTGTGTGTGGATTTACGGGTCTCTGGGCGCCCACTAAAAACCGAATCTTCTTTACCTTTTACCTCGGCGTGACCCTTGACTCAGACTGGGTAGACGTGCTGTGTGTGCGAACATTGTGCTAACAATGTCATCCTTACCTCAGCCTGACCTCTGCACACATGAGCGCAGCGTAAAGGCTGACAGTTATCACCTCTTTAACTCACAGACTCTAGACTCACTTTCTTTACAGTCTCTGTGTGGATGCTTTTATGTAAGGACACCACATCAGGATTATAGTTACTTCTCACCTAATCCCAACCCTGACCTATCAATAAAAACCCTCTTTCACAATATAAAGCATTGTAATGGTCGTATTTTTCACTCCATACCTCAAAGGACCATTCTGAGATTTTGAAAGTATTTGCAGATTAATCATTTACAGATGACGTGAGAGAACAGAGACACCCAAATCATGCAGGTGTGCCTCATAGATCATCTGGTACACCTCATCAAACACTAGAACATTCTCTAAACTGGGAGCCATGACTGTAATTTTTTAGGTAGCAACATTTTATGGCCACAGTTTGGATGTGAAAGTGGCTTAAATAGGATACTTTAGGGTAAATAAATGTGTCCAGAGGACATCAATCTTTATTACTGATTTAAAGTGGACATCTTTAACTTTACTGCATTACAGCCACGTCCAAAATGCCAGTTAGGACACGAGCAAAGCAGGTCAGGTTGAATAGATTTACATTTCTGCCAACATAGTTGGTGTTTCATTGTGAGTAAAGAAAGTTTTTATTGTTGACTGCTAATGCAGCAGAAGTCTAATGTTAGAAAAGTTGGCTAATGTCATTAAATGCTGAACCAAACATTTAACTTTATAACTTCTACAAAATGTTTTTAATTCCAAATCAGTCAAATTATTGAATTATTGAAGTTCATGACTGATCAGTGATCTCTGGAGGGTTTCAAACTACGCTAGGCTACACGAGGCTAGGTTTTCAAATGCTAACCTTCATAAGTTACAAGAAATTTAGGAGGAAAAAATTAAAGTTATATTTATAGAAAGTGAGTTTTAATTTACCGAAATAACAAAAACAGGTGTTTTATTGTTAAATATTTCAATTTTTGATTTGTAAATCTCTGGAGGGTTTCATACTATGCTAAGCTAAGCTTCCAAATGCTAACCTTAGGGAATGAAAGGTAAACTTATGCAAAGTGTGTTTTAGCTTAACAACATAGCAAGAACAGAAGTTTAATTGTTAATTATTTTAATCTTTGAATTATCAGTGATCTCTGGAGGGTTTCAATGCTATGCTAGGTTTAGCAAGCCTTCCAAATGCTAAACTTGGGAACTTCCAGGAAATTTAAAAGAAAAAAATTTGAGTTATATTTGAGGGTTATATTTGAAGTGTTTGTTTATTGTTAATTATTTAAATTTTTAATTTCTCAGTGATCTCTGGGGGGTTTCAAACTATGCTAGGCTAGGTGTGCTAAGTTTCCCAAAGCTAACCGTTTTATGGAAAGTGTGTATTTTAATTTACCAACAGAGCAAAAACGGGCTTTCGATTGTTAAGTATTTCAATGTTTGATATATCAGTGGTTTTTGGAGGGTTTCAAACTATGTTTATGCTAAATGAGTTTAGCTAGTAGTTAATATTGGGTTAACTTTGTTCAGTAGTAGCAATCAATTTGGAACTTAATTAAACTTTTAAAGTTAGACTTTTTGGGGAGGTTTCATCAATGAAGTCAATATGGATTCATTATTTATCAACGTTGGCGATTTTACACAAACAGCAACTGTTCATTATTTATTTTTAATTATTTCATTCATTAACCTTTTAAAATGAACGGAAATTGTTGATATATTGACCTGGATATTATATTTGTAGTGACACAATCTACAAGAGTCAATATACTTCATTATATGTTGACTTTTAAACAGATGAAACCATTTTACCCAAATAAATATAACATTTTTACAGTGCTGTGTGTACCATCACTCCCCAACCAACATGGAGTCATGGTTGTTGTGTTCAAGGTGGAAAATAAGTCAAACTATTTGGGAAAATTTGGTTAAAAAAACCCATGAAAACCAGTAACATCTGCAAGAAGAGCACCATAAGAAGCTGGCCATGCCAGCTATTGTTTTCTCATCTTCTCGGGACTAAAAAGAGTTTCTTTTAGTGATAGTTTTACCAGATACCAAACTCAACCTTGAGTGCAGTTCTTCAGCGCCGGTGGTTAACGTTATTGTCTTCACACTGGTGTCTTTCTGGTCTCAGATGCAGTTTAATGAAAGACGGTCCGACCGCAGAGATTTCACAGATATCCGATGTTATATTACCTTTACATACAATATCTGCATGTGTTTTCTGCTTCCTTTCCCGTTTTTTTCCACTGAAATCTATTTTCTTCCGTGTGTGTGTGTAAAGTCTCTGGAACATTTCTAATTTGGTGTGACCATGGATGTTTTTCAGATGAACCCATAGTGTCATCTTCTCTTTCTCTTGGTAAAAAGCAGACAGCCTTTCACACACGATGAGCGCACTTAAGACCTTAAACTCATCGCATGTTGGCTCCAGTTTTACTCTGGAACACACAGCTTGCTAATAAATTGGAAAATTTCTTGGAATATCCATCTGGTTTGTGAAACATTTGCCCAAAAGGTGAAAAGACAGCTGGAGCTGCTTTAATATCCCAGCAAGTGAAGGTGAAACTAAACTCTTGGCCTCCTGGAATTTGAAATGTTTGTGGTATTTTCACAGAATCAAACTTAACATGCAATAATTACCTATAATATTAAAAAAAGGACAGTCTTGTCATTTATCTAACAGAGGAATGAAAAAGTCCAGAGTCAGCAGAAGCTGAGTGTGAGACGGCTGATATTTAGGAAAACATTTTTGTTAAGTTTCTCATAAGGACTGGGCAGGAAAAAGCACATTATGCCATTATCCAATTTTAAAGCCAGGATTTGCAGCAAAGTCTCAATTTGCTTATTTAAATCCAATTTGAGCAAATTTACAAAGATTCGGAGCAGGCAAAACAGACGGCAGGTTTTTGGAAATGCCGTCAGTCGTCTCAAATGTGCCTCTTTTCAAAATGCTTCAATAAGTGTCACCAAACATCTAGGTTTAAACCAAATAGTTACATGTACTCTATAAAATAAATTAGATTTTTTTCCAGTCTGCCATAAAATCTGACTAAATTTCCTTGTTTTATGCCAGTAGTGATTATTAAAATGGTTTCAATTTGCTAAATGAGAGATTTAGGACTGAAAACCTGCTGCAAACTTATTACATCTAGGACTGCCAAAAAAAAAATAAAAAATCTATGACATGATAAATTAAATTAACTCAATAATTTCCATTTGGATTAATTATCGTTTTTCTCTTTTACAAAACAAAAAAAGACGGGATAACAAACGCCTTAATTCTGGTGTTTTGGTCTCAACTAGTCCATTTCTTTGAAGGACAGTTTTGTATACAGAGACTTTCTAACTCATTTTATTTGTTGTTTTGTTTATTTATTCTGTATATTTAAAATGTCTTCCACTTTCAGTGTTAAATGTTTATTAGAATTTAAAGTTCATTATTCTTTGAGAATATATTCTTGCATTATTATGCCATTATTTCCATTTTGTTACTTGAAAAAGGTGTCAAAACAACATTATTGTTTTTATTTTGTCCAGTGTATAACAAGCCTGGCGGGCCACCAGGCTTTACTTGACCCCTGCCAGGCTAAGCATTGTTAATGTTAGTTTATTTTTTAAGACTTTATAGTTAGTGTCTACGTATTAATCTTCCAGGCTTCCAATAACACATAATATCAAGTGATATTTTAAAATTTCCTGTCAACTTTAAACATTTTAACTCAGAAACATGGCAGGTCTTCTACCACCAGGCTTACCAGGTTTTCTGAGGGAAACCCTGCATCACAATAACTTGTGGGACAATTTACCATCTAGCAGGATGTGTTATTGTGACAGATCTAATTATAGCCTTATTTAAACTTAGCAGTAAAAAATCTAAGTCTGTCCAGATGTGTTGCCCAGAAATCTTCTAAAACTGAAACCGACTCCAACATTTCAGATGGAAACTATAAATGCAGGATAGAAATATTTTATTCCTGACACGCTTCATAATAAGCTCTGAGAGAAAACACTAACTACAGTTCCTCAAAAATAACTGAGGAAGACGTCAGATGTTTTCCTTTGATGATGAAGAGCGCGCTCCGCTCGGTCCAGCGGGTCAATGTGGCGTCCAGCTGAAATCAAACGGCTCTGACCGTTCTCTCACCTCGGCTATTCCCCCCCGCCTGGCAAAACTCGCCGCTCGCATTTTCAGGGGAGGCATTTGGGAAAGTTTCGCCCACCTGTGTTTTCTGAGCAGACCCGTCTTGGCGAAGCGAAGCGGCTTTTGAAAAACCTGAAAACTTCACGCAAACCGCAGGCTGGCAGCTGAACGTCGGAGCACGATGTGCTAATATGGAGGCTCGTTTTATCAACAGCTCTGTTTTACAAGCACATGGACATGATCACTGATGGGTAAATAAGAGCAGTAAATACCAGGAACGATTGTATGTGTGTTCATGCCTTTTTTAAGTATGAAACGGCGCAATAAAAGCCGGAGGAATGCGTTTTTACTCTTTAACGAGGTTCATTGAAACAGCTCAGGCGTTAACAAGTCTCCTCACACGCAAATTGGGGAAAAGATGGAGGTTTTTATTGAGAAATATTTATTCCCAGTGTAATGAAACAGAAAACATGGATTTTTTTCTGGATGCAAATCCTTGCAAAAAGCTGAATACATCAAATCAGCCTGGAATTTTCCAACATATTCAGACATATAAACAATGTTTTCATCCCAATGGTAAATCGAATTTTGAGAAAACTTTTAATAATGTTGTAAAAAATAGTAAAAAAGCAAATTAGGCGGGTTTCCTTTGCACAAAGTATAATTTTACACAGATGGCTGTAATAAACAGGAAGTAGATGTCGCAAACTAGCAAACTGAAAATGAAACGTGAAAAACTGTGACTACCTGGTTGGTTTGTGCATTTATAAAACAACCTGAAACGTATTGAAAATGTAGATATCATATAATCGTTTTTGTGTTTTTGATCTGATGAGACGTTGATTTTTTATTTTCTCCAAAGCTGTTTACGTCAACTGTCGACAAATAACGGCTGCTGCTCGCTACAAATGTTGTGAGAAAACACCGGAGTCACTTTGTTGTTCAACAATGTCTTCAATGAAGTATTCATTACACAATCTATGTGCAAGTAATCACAACACTTTGACTTTTTTAAATTCTGCACCGAAAAACTACAACTGTTAGTATGACTAATAAAAAAATAATATTTACCTAAAAAAATACACCAACGTCCAATAAATTACAACCTAAGAGTAAAACAGTATCTGGTAAAAGGTCCACTGAAGTCCTGAGTAACTGATCAAATTATCAACCATTTAATATTTAAAAATTCCATAATTAGATTAATCAAAATATAAAGTTAAATGGACATTTTGGTATTTTAAGGATCAAAAATGACAATAATTCACATAAGTAACAAAAATATAACAAAATCAGGCAAAAGAAAATGTTTCCAAATCAGTTTCTTTTAATATAAAACTTATAAACTAACAAAACCTGCAGCTGTGTCTGGTGAGTTTTTGATTAAAACATGTTTGTTCTTTATTCAGTGGGTAGAAAATCCAGAAATATTACCCAAGTAAGAGTAGAAATACTTTATAATAAAATTACTCAAGTAAAAGTAAAAAGCACAGGGCACTAAAAATACTTCTAAATGTACAATCTTTCAAGAAAATTACTCAAGTAAATGTAATTGAGTAAATATAAGTAGTTACAACCGAACTCTGATTAAATTTTAAGACTCTGATCTTCCGCCTGACAGAGCAGTTCCTTCAGACTAGCCAGTAGCAATTAGCAACCGCCTGGAGGAACAGAGAATCTGCTGAACTCATTGTAGGAGGCACTTATTAATGTAACAATGGTAAAAACATTAAAGGGTTAACAGAGGAGTGATGTTGTAATGACTTCCTGAAGATGGAGTTTCAGGAAGAGCAGGAGCTTCTTAAAGAGACAGAAACCCAATTTTAAATACAATTAAAATTTCCTTTAAGTCATTTTTGATATATATGATTTTTATAACAACTTAAGTTAACAGTTACTTGATTGTTTTATAAAATGCCACCATATGTCTGGAAAACTCATAATAGTCCCTCTTTAAAAAACAAAATCCTGTTTCAGTACCGAAATAATGTGAAAATGACAAACAGAAAATAATGAACTGGCCTGAAAACAACTGATGGTGCCTTCAACTTTGTATTTTCTTCAGTTTCTGTAAGATTTCTTAAGCGAACCAACCAGTGTTTGCGTCTCTTTACCCAGAAAGCAGACCATAAGAGGCTAAAAGAAGTCTCCAAAAACCCCAAGACATCGTCCTGTGCTGCAGAGATGAAGCTGGAAGCTGGAAAGGAACTGAACGAGTTTAACTTTCATGCAACATGTGCAAATAGGAAAGCATTGTTCTCGAAGGAGAAGCATTCCAGAGGCACGAGGTGTTACTGCCAAGAAGCACTGAGTGAAAGACTGGACCGCTCGCTAATTTGTTCTCTGTTTCTGCTAAGTGTCTGACCCGTTTTAACAATAGTTCAAGTGTGAACAAAATAGGCGAGTTTGGGCCAAGAAGAGCTTTAAGTATTCAGGATTACTTCTATTTTTCTAATGTGTTTTTGTCAACAGAAGAAAATGCACCAATCCTCTTTTGGTAAATGTTTGTTTTTTATCAAAAGTTGTTCACATTTTAGCCAGCGCACATAACTTACAAAAGTTTTCAGGTTTTTAACACGTAAAACAATTTTTAAAACCATAAACCTTGATAATCAAATACAAAAGTAACACATTATTTTATTATTCCCATACATCATTTCATTTTTGGTGTTTTAATATTCCATTACAAATAATAAATAAATATTTTTCCTAAATCACACATTACAAACTGTTACGTGACAAACGAGAACATGTCGACTCTGTTATATCTGGAACGGCAATAAAAACCGTAAAACACCAGGAATTGGTTTGGAACAGCAACTGCAAACAGAAAAGGTCAGAAACGGGGAAATGTAACCTCCGGGTCCGGCCAGCGCCCCGCTTATTGACTTTAATGAAGGCGGTCGAGAGCCAGAGCAAGAAATAAATAAAAAAAAAAATAAAAAACATTTAACGAGATCTTCCTTTGCTCCAACTTTCCAACGGAGTGCCAATAAATTCGGTCTTGGTAATTTTTTTTTATTTACTTATTTGCATTTAATCTCGCAGACAAACAAACGGTTCTGATCAAGAACCCGGCTGGAATTAAACTCAGAGTTTAACGGCGAGTCCAGCCTATAAAACAGATGTTGAGAGGAGAGAAAACAGCAGAATTTACAGCAACAGAAGAAGAAAAACGAGATCAAGGCGAAGGAAGACAGAGGGGAGATTTAATGACGGAGTAAAAACTGAGGTTTTCTTTCCAAACGTGAAAAGTTTCTTCTTCTTGATTCCCCTTGATGATGGTAAATCTTATATACCACATTATACAGCCTGCAGTGTGAATAAATCCACAGAATGTTTTCTCTGCTCAAGTCAAATATTTTTCTAATGAGCTTTTTTTTTTTTTTTTTTGGTTTTGAACCCGAAACACACATTATCAGACATATGGAAAGGCAATCGAGCAAAACGCAGAGGGCCTTAACCAAACACTAAATACTCATACTTTGATGCACAGACTATTTATTCATCTAGCACACTTGTTGGTACGTAAATCAGAATATACAGAATAAAACACAAGCTTTCTCCGCTTTAAAGCCACCCACCTTGCTAACGCAACGCAAAGAACGACACGCATTCCCCGGCAGGGAAAATATAGCGGATGCATGCGTCTGCTTGCTTTCTGCAGCAACAACAAACTAACAAAAACATTCCGGTTTTCATAACACTTCCAGGCAGATAAGAGAGGTTGTGACCTCCATCACTTCCCTCGATCTCTGCAGAGTGTTTGTGTGAACGCGGAGGAGTCATATCTTATCTGTCATCTGTTATCACTCCCGTTTTATTGTTAGCGCCTGCTGATTCACCAACAACACGTTCGTCTGAGAGACAAACTTCTGGCCTTTGCTTCACCCTCCACAGGTTGGTGAAATTTGGTTTTCTGATTATTTCCAGTCTGTAGCTTGCTCTTAAGCTAAAATTGATCTCAATTTATTATTTTGATTGATCTCAGATTGAAGGTTGAAACAGATAAATTCCCATTTTGGAGCTAACAGCTACCAGAGTTCATATAACCTTAAAGTTATAATCTGGATAACTAAAGACGCATTCACCCGCTTTAATCAGACTCTAATTCACTTGTCTGGAAAGTCTGATTCCTTTGGGACGTGTGAATGCAAGTTTGAATTCCAGAACGGACTCTGATGAGCCTAAAAGCCTCGGTCTGGGTCCAGCTGAACTGAACTCTGATGAGCCTAAAAGCCTCGGTCTGGGTCCAGCTGAACTGAACCCTGATGAGCCTAAAAGCCTCGGTCTGGGTCCAGCTGAACTGAACTCTGATGAGCCTAAAAGCCTCGGTCTCGGTCCGGCTGAACTGAACCCTGATGAGCCTAAAAGCCTCGGTCCGGCTGAACTGAACCCTGATGAGCCTAAAAGCCTCGGTCTGGGTCCGGCTGAACTGAACCCTGATGAGCCTAAAAGCCTTGGTCTGGGTCCGGCTGAACTGAACCCTGATGAGCCTAAAAGCCTCGGTCTGGGTCCGGCTGAACTGAACCCTGATGAGCCTAAAAGCCTCGGTCCGGCTGAACTGAACCCTGATGAGCCTAAAAGCCTCGGTCTGGGTCCGGCTGAACTGAACCCTGAAACGGTGTGAACGCAACTGGACTGGAGACCGCTCCAGACGCAGGAGGTTAGTGCCAGTGCAGGACGTTCTGGTCCATATGTTACTCTCTGCTCTCTGGTTGACAACCGAAATGTTGTGTCGGTTGTCATGGCAACGGGTCTGCGTGCCGACAGAAAGCGAGAGAAAGCAGAATATAAATGGTTTAAGGTTGTTTTACAGCTGCTCATCAGCTTATTTTCCCTTTGCTGTGGCGCTCTGCATTTAATAAATGACAAAAATTGAGTTGCCTTGTTTGAACGTATTTATAATCATCAAATAGGATGACATGTTTCATGTCTCATATATAAAGTATAGGAGTCCAGGTTTGTTACATTTTGACAAACTAATTTTAACAGCAGCAATTATGTAACATTAAATTACTGACCAATAAAAGACCAATTTGCTTAGTCCTGTCTTGCAGTTTGTCAGAAACCAAACTTTATAGATTTACATCAAGGGAGAATATTTTAAATACCAAAACATCAGCAATTTCCTCAGCTTTAATTTAAGCCACATTTATAAAAATCGGATAAGAAATAAGGGCGCTATGATCTTTTTTGTGACAGATTTCTGCTCATCCTGCATTGGAACAGCCTGGTTTTGTGGACAGACTCACTGGGTAATAACAGAGCCTGCTGGAGCGTCGCTAGCGTTAGCGGCTAACAGGCGACATCCAATCTAATAATAGAGAAATCCTACAACCACTAAAATCTGACAACGCTCCATTTTTGTTTACTTTTTGTGAAGAAGGAAGTTGCGCTCAGTGTCTTCTTCAGAGGTTTTGTGTCAATTCCTTCAGTAGTTCTTGGTGTAGCGCCACCACAGGCGACGGGGGGAACAGGTTTTTCAGTTTGGGTCGTTTGACACGGTGCAATGTGAATGCAAACTACAGTTCTGAAAATGTAACAAATGTTGCAATTTTGGTCCCCAATCGAACCGAGTCTACGAGACTATCAGGCGTGAAAACACTCCAATTTACTTATTTACTTAAAGATAACTGCCATAGGACAAATAAGCAGTTAACATGTTTTTAAAATTTTTTTTATCTACCGTAATTTCCGGACTATAAGCCGCGACTTTTGTCTCACGCTTTCGACCCTGCGGCTTATACAACGATGTGGCTTATTTATGAATTTTTTCTAACGGCCGGTAGGGGCGCTGAGGCAGAAAAGGTAAGCGTGAGACAGCTGGAATATATCTGTAGAGGAAGACTAATGTAACATCGTGCTTTGTGCATGAATAAAATTAGCTTGAACAGACCCTCATCATGGAGAATGCAAGAAGAAATGCATATGATGCAGCTTTCAAGTTAAAAGCAATCGAGCTGGCCGATAAAGAAGGAAACAGAGCTGCTGCACGTAAACTTGGCATGAATGAATCATTGGTGAGACGCTGGAAACGGCAGCGGGAAGAACTGGAGCAATGTAAAAAGACGAAAAAAGCTTTCAGGGGTAATAAAAGCAGGTGGCCCGAACTGGAAAACATTCTTGAAGACTGGGTGAACACGCAGAGAGCAGACGGCCGAGGTGTTTCCACTGTGCAGATCAGACTGAAAGCAAAAACAATGGCCACCGAAAAGAAAATTCTGTATTTCAAAGGAGGACCGTCGTGGTGTCCTTAGATTTATGAAACGAAAAGGTCTGTCCACCAGGACACGGACAACTCTGTGTCAGCAACTCCCTCCCAACTACGAGGAACAAGTCGCACATTTTCACAAATTCATTCAAACAAAGATAACAGAGAATTCCATCGGACCAAATGAAATCATAAATATGGATGAGGTACCTCTGACGTTTGACCTGCCGCTCACCAGGACCGTCAACAAAAAAGGTGAAGCATCTGTCACACTGAAAACAACCGGCCATGAAAGGACGCATTTCACCTGTGTTTTGGGCTGCACTGCATCCGGACTGAAGCTTACACCAATGGTAATTTTTAAGCGGATTACTATGCCAAAAGAAAACCTCCCGAAAGACATTGTCGTGAAAGTTAACATGAAAGGGTGGATGGTAGAGAGCCTAATGAAAGAATGGTTGACCGAGTGTTATGGCAAGCGACCGGGAGGATTTTTTCATAGAAAAAAAGCATTACTCGTTTTGGACAGCATGAGGGCCCATATTACAGATTCTGTGAAAGCAGCCATCAAGAGGACAAACTCCATTCCAGCTGTGATTCCTGGGGGCACAACAAAGTGTTTGCAGCCACCTGACATTAATGTGAATCGTGCATTTAAAGTGGCACTCAGAGTTGAATGGGAGGCTTGGATGACCAGCGGCGAGAAATCGTTTACCAAAACTGACCGCATGCGAAGAGCAACTTTTGCACAAGTCTGCCAGTGGATCCTGACAGCGTGGAGCAGTGTGAAAAAATCCACCATCATCAACGGGTTTCGAAAAGCCAGTCTGCTGCGTGACGGAGAGGACAGCACAAGCTCAGGAGAGAATTTGCCTCAGGATGAGAGTGACACTGACAGCGACAACGAAAGAGAGACTGACAGGGTGTGTGACGAAGAATATCTGACACTATTTCAATCCGACACTGAGGAAGAAGACTTCCATGGTTTCAGTGCACAGGAGGAAGAGGATGACGGCTCTCCGTGACTTTTAACCGTATGTTATTTAAACCAGCCCTGTTAGTGTTGTTTTGCTATATTGCTGCTGTTCAGAAAGAAAAGCTACGGCATATTATTAAAACTTTAAAAACACTTTCTGTGTACCGTCTTTCTTTGTAAATATCTCATGTTTCAATGTAGGCACATGCGGCTTATACACCGGTGCGGCTTATGTATGTACAAAATGCGTTTTTCTTTTAAAATGTGGGGGTGCGGCTTATAATCAGGTGCGCTCTATGGTCCGGAAATTACGGCACTCAAACATTTCCACTTAAGATGTTTCTCTGGACTGTGTGTGCAACAGGTTTAATAAAACAAAGAAAATAGCAGAAATGTAAAGTACTACGGTTAGCTCATTGCAAAGGTTGTTAAGGCTAATGATAAACCTCAAACTTACCGCTTCTAATTTCTAAGATTTTCCATGAAACTACAACCTGAAAGCAACATTATGTAACAGATACACACAGACAAGCTAAAAGGGGCTTGAGAAAAGAAGAACTGCATGTCAAGCTAACAGCTACACAGAGACAAGCTAACAACTAACAGTGCAAACAACCAGAATTAAGAGGAAAGCTAACAGTTATTTAGAGTGGAAATAATCGCTTTTTATGAGCAATACAGCTAATAAAACAAGCTAACAGTTACTCAAAGTCCAGGTAACAATAACTTAAAGTGAAGCTAACAGCAATTAAGCTAGGTGCTACTCAAAGCCATACTTAGATTGAAGCTAACAGCTAGCTAGTTTAGTCGAGATAACTGTTGCTCAAATTCAAGCTTGAATTGAAGTTAACAGCTTATAAGATTCGCTAAGCTTGAAAACAAACTGTCTTCGCCCTAAATGCTTTTTTTAGTGGTTACATTTATTTTAATATATTTGAAAAATGACTTCATGTTCACTTCTCAAATTTTTATTATTTTGTTTAGGTTCAGTACGCACAATTTTTATCTGTTCGTACTTTCTTGAAAAGTTTATACTATTTCGAAATTATGATCAATTCAACTGTTATTTTATAGTATATAGATTTTGTTTATTTTAAAGACATTTTCAGACATAAACTAATGCTAATAAAGCAAAAATTATTACATAACGAGCAAATGTCTGATTTGATTCAGAATAAGGAGAATATTCACGTTTCAGGTTTCATGTCCTGAAAAATTATTTCTAGTTGCAACATAATAATACAAGTTATTGCAACAGTTGATTTTAAAACGTGTGTAAAATAAATTCCTGTCATTTGTTCCTGCTGCAGATGTGACTCTGCCTCTTTTAGTGAGTCAAACGACTTTGATTCAAACATCGATCTGATTTATTATGAGGTCACTTCGACATCGTAAAAGCAAAGCTACTTGAAGCGGACCTGCATCATCTTTTGTGTGCTCACAAACCAATTGTTTACGTTTGGTTTCCAGTGTTGCAGGCACAAATAAAGAGTCTGCAGGGATTTCAACACCGCTTTGTGATTCCATCTGCCTGTATGCCACAGGTTTGTCTGGCAAAAACCCGCCTCATACACAATAAACATCCCATTATTTAGTCTACCAGACTGCGGCTGCTCAGAGATTTGTTGATGGGAGACCTGGGTACTCATAGATGAGTTTATTACGAGGAAGTTTGTTCTTTGATGTAGATCAGAAAAGGAAGAGTTTGAAAATGTAAACTTGGAGGTATTTGTCTGTGTATTTAAGTAGCTGAGACTGTTAACCCTGTAGATGTGGTTCTTCTACACATTTATTGATTCTATATACGCTGAAAGTTAAAACTTAGACTTCGCTGCTGCTTAGTTCATGTCCTTGGCCCCATAACCTGAATATAATTCTGGTTTTGTTCCTTTCCCACCAAAATTAATCCATTAATCTGCACAAAGCTGATCCAAGAGCTTATTCTTCACTAGATTTATTAAAAGCTTCCTTCAAAAAGAAGCTCATCATTACAAAACATGGGACTTTATTGACAAAAAAAATCATTTCTGGAAAAACAGTTCAAACCGATCGTTTTTAGCCATAGAACATGATTTTGACATTTAACAGAGAACTGGTTCTGTTAGAAAACTAAACTAAAAATGAACATGAAAAAGAAAGAAAAGTGTCTGAAAGTTGATGCCATTGCAAAGTAAAATAATGAAGACTTTATAATCAATAAATCAATTAAAGCTGCAGTATTTAACTTCTATTAAAAATGTTTTTAACATACAGTATATGTACATTTATTTTGGATGAACTGCAACATTTAAATGTGAAAAAAAAAAAAAAAGTAAAAATAAATCCGTAAAAAGAAAAAACTTTTTCAACCCTCTACGGTTGGAGCGTTTTCAAGATCCCAGCTTAGAAGTAAAACCTTTAAAGTACTAATTTTAAGGAGTAACTAACACCGTTCTGAAAGCGTAACTCAGCCCAGTTTGGAATCTAGAAAAATCCCAAAGTGGGCGGAGCCAAGAGACACCAACGGGTGAGACCAAGTGTGGGAAAAATTTATGAAAATGTCAGAAAACGCACAGAAACATAAAGAGAGAACCCAAACAACCTATTTCAACAGTCTATTAAATAAAGTTGACTTAGAGGTTTTGACTCTTCACTCTCTTTTTTTTGTGATGTAAAACTTTTGTAGGATTTTAAGTAAATTTGTTGAACAACCATCATTTTCTCCTTTCCTGCGGATCTGATTTCAGAGGTACCAGCTGACATAAGATGACCTACTTTGTTAATGGGAATCTTTGCAACCTAATCATAACCAGCAGGAGTTCATGAACTGGAAGAAAAGCTCAGAGTCAGATTACTTACAACCGTCTAGTTTCCCCAAATAACATTTAAAAAAAAAATCATCTATCATCAGTTTAAAAGCTCAATGAGATTGAAGCCCATTATTGGGGGTAATTTTTTTTACACTTTTTCTATATAAATACCTAAATATGCTTCTCGTATATCACTTGATCTCATGTGTTACAGACAGAAACCATCGTGTGAACTTTTACTCTGCTCTGCGATGGCTCAGGTATTTCTATCTGTGTGTGTGTGAAGGTGTGTGTGTGTGTAAGCGGGAGCAAGAGGGAAAGAGTCAGGTGTCAAGTTTAGCCCCTGATCGACCCAACCTGGGAATGATCCGGTCTCAGCGGGGGAAGCCAAAGTGTGTGTGTGCGTGTGTGTGTAACCCGGGGATGACTCACAAACCATCTGGAGGCCAGATGCAGGTTAGAGAACGGCTCTCCGCCTCCCTCCCTGCAGTTGTTGTTAGTTCCCTTAGTTAACTCGTGAACTCTGACCTCCAAGCTGCGGTCTGGGTGTGCGTGTTTGAGTTCAGGCCTGTTTGTGTGTTCCTGGCTGAGTAAACGCAGAGGTCGCGACCTTTCTAAGAGGTGGTGAACTCTCCCTTTCTGTGACCTCAAGAGTTCAAGTTCACTAATTGCCCCTGTTCCCACTCCAACTGCCCCCACCCTTCCTCACCGTGGTCACAACATTATTATAGTTTAAAAAACAAACGAAATAACAAAAACTGAAATTAAGAAAACATTTTAATCAACAGGAATAAATTAAAATGGTAACTGGAATTATACTGTGTGTTTATAAAACTAAAAAACTGAGATTACGGATATAATGTTCGTTTTATGATTCTATGTATTATCCTGATAAATATAAAATATTTACGCAGTTTACATTAATTCAAAGCAAGAGTCGGGATAAATCGGCAAAACTGCTATCATACCAAATAAAACTAAACTGAAACTAAACAATAAATAACTAATAATAAATAAAAATGCTCTAAAAATTGATCTAACTAAATTAAACAAGAAATAAAAAACAATTGTAACTTCTTTTTAATTTTGGGTCGTATCAGGATCATGAATGTTCTGAAGAACCGATTCCTCCAGAATGAGGAGGGAAAAGTTTCTACAAAGAAATTTTGAGATTAATCTCAGAAATTTTATAGAAAGAAATCCCTCAAAAGTCAACTTCTTTTTACTTTCCTAGAAAAAACATCCCAGTGTATTTATGAGACTTTTCTAAAAATCTTTGTTTTTCCCCACAAATTTTAATCATTTCAAACTCAGAAATTTCCAAGATTTTTCTACAAAAATTTCTGAGTCTTTTTCCAGCAAATGCTCAACTTTTTAAACGTTTTTTTTTTTTCTAGAAAACTTCTAAGATTAACTTCAAATTTCTTTTGAGCTTTTTGGCAGAGAAGAACTTATTTTTTCTATCTACCTAAAAAGACACGTTTGGAGTAATTAATGCGACTACAGATAAATGAATGGATGAGTTTCTCTGGATCTTGTTGAGAAAGTTAAAATCTCATGAATATAATTTATCTCGGTGTTGAGAAATTTGGAGAAAAACCTCTGGACAAGAGCAAAATAAAGCGTCGTTATCCACAGTAGAAAGTCCTGAGCAAACATGAAAGGTCACTCAGAGACGAAGAAACCATTAATTATAAAGCAAAATATTAAAAACAAAGTGAAAAACTTGAAACATAAAGATTAAGGCTATGTCCACTTCACTGCTTCATAGTCCAGAAAACAAAACCGATGAGAAACTTGCATCTCACTGGCAGTTTTTGGGAGACGAATTATGCAAATAATGCGAGTTTAATTTCTCCTTAGTGTTTTCACAACATCAGAACAAAGTGGTAACACACGGGCTGCTGGAGGCCCGTCTTTGTAGATGAAACACTTTTCTGCTCGCTCTCAAACATTTCGCCAAGCCTTACCAGTAAATTATCAGAATAACTGTGTGTGAGTGAGTCCACACCCACCAGTAAACAAGGAAAAGACGAGCTGGAATCCAGTCTATTGTTCGGCCAGATGTTCCGCTTCCCACCCCGGAAGACGCTTCGCTTGTCCGCATTTACATTCAGGAACGTCTTTCATGGTCTTACTGTAGTCATTTAAGAAATAAATCTTCATCTTATATGTTCTTTCATCTACGGTTAATTCAGAGTTATTAAATGTTTTGCAATGCTTCCGACTTTGAGCCAAAATTATTGTGTAAAAGGTGAAGGAAATAATCCCAAAATTAGAGAGCGAGAGTCGAGTAAAGCCCGTATTTATGAATGTTAAACAGATGAGAGAGAAAACGCAGCAGCTGGATCGGGTTCATTAGTATGCATAGACTTTGATTTTAATGCTTTGTTTAGTTTTTGTCTCACTTTGTGCAAATGTACAAACAAGAAACCACAAAAGGACCACAAAGCACAGGCCGATTCCGGTAAGAGACGAGCATTGCTTTGAAAAAAAAAAGGACCGTGTTCAACATCAGAAACAAATACGAGCATCATGTGATGGAGCAATTGTGGAGAGAGTATAATTGATGTTGACATTTTGATGAAAGTTATGAAGAAAGAAAGGAGATGAAAGGAGTTTATTGTCATTTTGCCTTCGCAGACAAACAGCATCGTTCTTCTTCCTGTTATGGTTCATCAAGAGTGTTCAGAAAGTTGGGCCTTGGTCACAGCAGATTATTTCCGCCATTTTATTCCTAAAGTTTATTCTGGATTCAGTGAGATACAAGAGAAAGTGCTGTCCTGTTCAGGGATTCTGCAGCTTTCACCAACTAAAATTTAAGACTTTTCAAGACCTATGACTAGCTGTTAGCTTGACTGATTTGACGTTATCTTGTCAAATTTAATGTTAGCTTAACTGAGTTGATGTTAGCTTAACTGATTTGAAGCTAGCTTGACTATAATTGGCAGTTAGCCTAACTGAGTTGATGTTAGCTTAACTGAGTTGATGTTAGCTTAACTGAGTTGATGTTAGCTTGACTATAATTGGCAGTTAGCCTAACTGAGTTGATGTTAGCTTAACTCAGTGGTTCCCAAAGTGTGGGGGTCACAGTGACATTGCAGGGGGGGCGCGGGAAGCAGCATGAATGAAGAAAAAAAAAAAGAGTTACACAAAAGTGTTTCACTGTAAAGATGGTTTGTAGTTTGTTTTGTTGCAACCTGAAGTGTGAAATAAACTTCAGTGGAGTTTGAAAACACAATATGTGTGTAGGTTTATGTCTGGTTGAATGATGCGTGTGCCTAGTGGATTTTTTTTTTCTTTTGGGGGGGATTTTATTGGAATCAATAGGGGGGACCAGAAAATCTTTGGGAACCACTGACTTAACTGCTTTGATATTAGCTTGACTCTTATTAACTGTTAGCTCAACTTTGAGCAGTGATTAGCTTCTGTTTTAGCTTGATTCAACTTAGCAGTCAGCTCATTTCTGAGAAACTGCTTTAAGTCTCACTAGGTGCATTTATTGACAGAGCTTTGATCACATTTTCAATAGAAACAGTAATGCTGACTGCTAATGTAAAACAAAAATTGTTTAACTGGGGTGTTTAAATGTAAAAAAAAAGAAACAAAATCATGTGAGCAAGTTTGTTCATGAGGTAAATCATTAAAAACATTTTGTAACAGTGGCTTTAATGCCAAATTTTGTCATCAAATTACCAAGTATACCGGTTTGTTGTTTACCGTCATAAACTCAAAATAGATATTTCCTCCTCAGCTGAATTATTGTTATATTTGTTTCCAGCTAACTAGTGATCGATTCTGTGCTGAATACCTTTGAATGTAATCCCCATAAATCGTGGGAGTGAATTAAAACAGTACAGTCATCTGCAGTGGTACGTTTCCCAATGTTGGCATTTCTCCCCCTGACATTTCCATGAACCAGATCTGGATGTTCCTCCGACGAACAGAGGGAAGAACAAGCGAAGGATGAAAGACAAGTTCTGTAAAGAAACGATGGAAATCTGCTTGGCAGATGTTGCTTCTTTTTTTTTCTAAAATTTCCCAACATGCATGCTGAAAGTTTGGGAAATCTCTTCAGCGTGTGAGTCGTGTTTTTCCAGCACAGAAACAAGGATGCTCCCATGAGTCCGAGCCAGTCACTGCTTCCGCTTCCACGCGTTGGTGGCGTCTGTCCACATATTTACACACCGTTTTTTTTTTTTTTTAATAGTTTGGTGTCAGTGATGGTAAAGCCGAGTAGTGATGACTTATTGTGAGCTGGCTCCCCACAACTATGAAGTTAAAGATTTATTCCTTTGTTGTTGTTTTTTTTTTTATTCTGAGTGGTGAGAGGTCAGTTTCTCTGGAAACTAGGGCAAAATAAGGATGAGAAAAAGTCACATGTGAGGAAAGTAACATCTGTTTGCTTCTGTTTGCAGGCAAACAATAAAGCTATTAAACTGGTTCAGAAGTTTAAAGGTAAATTGATCAGTCATGAGATCCAAGGCCAGAGCTCTAAAAGACGCCGATGAATACAATGAGCTGTTCCTGAGTGTCATCCAGAGAGTCCAACAGTCAATTATCATGGAAAAAGGAAAAAAATAGATTTTTAAATGTCCTATGGTGGATATAAAACAACAAAAGCCTAAATTATTGTTTGAGTGTTTTAATATAAAGTAAATATTTCTAGTTTACACTACAATTGACTTCATATGTGGGGAGAAAATCCTATCTAGAAGTAATCAGGCTTTTGCTGCTTGTGAAACTGGACCAAAAATATTTAGTTTTTCAGATTGGGTCAGGTTTTAACTCAATCATTTGTATTTACACTAGGGCCAGGATTTTAATTGGTTAATTTATTGTGATTTAAAAGCTACATAGATTTTAATGCATTAAAATTTTAATAATTTTTTCTAACAAAGGTTCTGGCCGGAACCTTTGCATTCTCGTGTTTCCAGTACATCTGTAATTCTGAAGCACAACATGGCCGACCAAGCAGTTTCTCTTGATGCACTGGAGGTTAATTTCTGTTTCAAAAAACAGTTTGATAAACACTTCTGTTAATTATTGCTGACGCATGGCTGTAAAAAATAATAAAGTTCTAAAAAAAAAAGAATTTGATTGGACGCTGGAATAAACTATTGTTGTTTCAAGTTGTGCTAAAAAGAGTTAGCCTATTAGTGAAGCTATTTGAGGCTAAGTTAGCATGTCAATGCTAAGCATGTAGCAACAAGCTAATGCTAATGTCAGCGTCTATAGTCCACATTTCTAAATAAGCTTCATGAATGATCATTGGTTCCTGAAATTTATGGAAGCTGATTGGGTGTAACAGCATCTTTGCATCAATCCGATGATTGAATAACATAAATTAACAAAATAAAAACAATAAATCTCTCTCAAACAAACCCGTTATTCAATCATTTAGCAGCAAAAAGTGGTTTTGGTATTAAAAATGTTGCCTATTTTAATTATTAATAGTAATTTCTGTGCTACATCTGTTTTGTGGATTATTCTGCTACTTTTTCAGACAAATTATATTTTAAATATTATTTTGTTGAAGTGATTTTAAATTCAAAACGATGACACCATAGAAAACAATAGAAAAGTAGACTCAATGAGATCTGGACAGCACAACGCTTTAACTAGGCCCTCTTGCTCAATGTTCTTCACAACTGATGCAATTACAGATTATTACTAAATTCTGTTTTACTCTATTTCTTAATGTTGGGGCCATAAAGATCTTATCCTGATTGAAACAAAGGTGCTTTATCCCAGGAAGACATCCAGAAAATGACTCAGAAAGGAAAACAATAACACATTAAACAGATTACAAGAAACGTTTTGAGTTGAAGACTAGTTGTTTCTGTTACTCTTCTCCCCTCTCTCTTTTTTGCATTTTCCAGGGATAATTATAATGAATTATCGGCAAAAACAAACTGGTTTCACAACTTAAATTACAACAGAGCAGCTTAAGCTGAATTCACAGGAACACAGATCGATCTAATAGTAAATAAATCACCCAGTTTTAAAGGGGATGTATTATGTAAAATTTACTTTTTGCACACTTTTATAATATAATTCCATTTGGGCGTCAACTGCTTCTAAAAACAATCCAAGCATTTAGAAAGAAAAAAAAACACCCAACTGTTTTTTGGAAATAAGTTCACGGTTTTTGTTGTTTGGAAAGTGAGTCATTTCAAAAACCTCCCAAATGTTGAGTCACAGTGGAGGGGTGCTGCCCTGTTACCTAGCAACCCAGGCCAGGCTGAGCCCCGTTACCTAGCAACCCAAGTGGAGCGCAACTAATAATAAATCTCTGGTTTTGAGCAATTTGGCGGATTCATGATAAATACATGACGAAAACGTTCAAAAACTACATACATTTAAACAAGTAGAAAAGGTTATTTCTTCTGGATAACGCTTAGAAATCGTTTGACTTGGAAAACAAGGATGTTTATAATATTTGGATTTAGCTGAGTACGCAGGTGGTTTCGACATGTTTCAATGAAGCGGTATATTTGTGACGTCAATGGCAAATGTTTTTCCATTTGTGATTTGTTGGACCGATTGCTACGACTTTATTTATAAAGCACTTAAAAACAACAGTAGATGAAACAATGCGCTGTTCAGATAATAATCAACAAACTCAAAATGTAGAAGGGACAAAAAAACAACAATAGAAACAATAAAACCCATGAAGAGAGGTAACAGCAAAAGACTCAACGTGTTAAAAGCCAAGGAATAAGACCAGCTTTAAAAGTAGCAATTCATTGGCAGAATATTGGCAAAATATTTCACTTTTAGCAAAATTTTTCCCACTTTATTTACGAAATAACCTGCCAATAGAACTAGTACTTTCTCATAAGTACTAAGGAATTACTTACGTAAAACAAGCTCCTTTTGATTTTGTGTTTTTGCAGTGTAACCAATATAATTGTGAACCATCACACGCATGTATTGAAGCAGGTCAGCACTTATAAAATCTGTCTCAGTCTTAAAAACAAAAAAAGTCCTTTGATGTGAATGTTTACATGGTATCCTGACAGGTAGGGCAACTTTCAACCCCAAAATGAATTTAAATTAAAAGTAGAACCAGAGCAGACTTTCTTTTGTGTGTGTTTGTTCAAACAGGAGAGTCACAACAACTGGACGAGAGCGTTTATTCCTCCCCGCCGCACTGTTTATTTGGCTGCATGTGGGACACCAAACAAGGCATCTGTCACTGCGGACGTTTCATCCAAGCGTGCGCCAAGCGAAGGTAAACAAGCTCAGAACATGATCCTGCCGCGCTACGCCAAACGATAGGTGGTTTGGGACTCCATATTTGTCCGCTGGAAGCCAGACAGAAGGTTTTTTGGGGGGTTCCATGTGTGTGTGTGTGGGTGTGTGTGTGGGTGTGGGGGTGTGTGTGTGTGTGTGTGTGTGTGTGTCTCATTCCGGTGCTTTAATAATCTTTAATAAAACTGGATGTTTTACCAAAACGTTGATACGACTCCTCCAGTAATCTTTTCATTTGGGTTGCCATGGCGACGGCAATTCCAAACTCTGATTTCAACTTTGATTTTCTTTTTCCAAAATGTAAGGAACACAATTATGGGTAAAAATTTATATATTTAAAAATTTGACTTTTTTTTTCTTTTTTTTTTCACTAAATTCCATGAGCGTTCTTCCTCATTTTTGTTCAAAATGACCAATCTGATTACATTGTTGTAAATAAATGTAAACACAAACAACATAACTTAACTTTGCATACAATACAGTGTAAAAAAAATTAAAAAGAACTCAATATGGAATGTTCTTTACTGAAGTTTATGCTTAAAGATGTTTTGTTGTATTTTTCACGGTGTTCTGTGGTTCATTTGTTTATTCAACGATCCCCATTGCTGGGGACCACATCAACGTTACAATTAAAATCTTTTAAAAACATTCATAAAAAGATAAAGATATTTAAGACACAAAAAAAGTTAAATTAAACAAAATTTAAATCAACTGTTTCAATAACTTACAAACATTACGAAAAGACATGAGGAGAAAAAAAACTCACTACACAAACTATTTTCAACCAACTGTGTTTTTCAGTGGTATGAAGAAACGGGGCATCAGGATGAAGCGCAGATTTTTGGGAGTAAAGGAAGTAAGACAACTACATGACAGTAATAAAGTGTCTTAAAAATTCCTCTCTCACTTTAATTGGTAAATATTTTGAAGTGCAGCCAACACAGAGTGAATGGCTTTGTTCACTTTGTTCGCTATTGCTAAAACTACAAGCAAAGTACAATTTTAAAACAGTGCAGAAAATCTGTCCTTGTTCACAACTAGTTCTGTTTGCTGATTCAAACTCAATTCAAAACACTTTATTGATCCCAAAGAGAAATTAAATATTATAATAATACAATTGATTCAAATTCTTCAAAGAGTGACTGTTCCAGTTGAAATTCAACCGGAGAAATCCAGCTCAATGGGAGAAATCCAACTGAAGGGAGATGAGAATCAAGAAGAATCGCCAGTTTGAGTTAAACAGTAATCAACAGATCGTAATTCAAAACTTATCAGGAGAAACAGATTAATTTAATTAATTTAGCCTTAAATTTGTATTTAAAATAACACAGAACTGAAGAATGTCTTGTAGTGACAATAAAAATGTTTGTACCACAAACTGCCCTGTAAGCCCGACTCTGCTACACGTTTTATGGTGCATCTAAAAGATTTAATCAACAGCATTCGATGCTTTTAAAGCTTAATAAACAAAACGTGAACAGCTTCAAGTGGAAACATGAAATAAAGTGACCATGTGCTCTGAATAAAACTGATTAGGCCCCAACGTTGATAAAAGCAGAGCGACATAAAGTTTCAGTGAATCCATATGCTGTAATCTGTAATCAGCAGTCACGCCTAATCAGATAGCTCTCTAACCTTTAAGTCCTGGAAACCCCAAATCAAAAAAGGGAAAAGAATGAAAACCCACACTGAGAACAGAGTTTGAACCCGAAAAATACACAAATGTTTGTCCAAGAGCTCCAGTCCCGACTCGACCTGCAGATGAGGAAACTTTCATCTTAATCAGAAATTTCTTTGTTGCCGTATTAGAGGAACTGGCAGCAGCTTTCAAAAGAACATACCTTTTCTGTTAAAATGAAACGCGAATCTGTCTAAACTGCTCTGGTACTGATTCCTAAAGTCTCGCTGCAGCGTGCAGAGCCAAATAAAACGGCTTTTGTGCAGCTTTCAGAGAACTGGTTGAGTCCCTCAGCTGGCCTGGACGAACATTGCTAACAAATGTTAACACCGAATGGCTGTCAGCCGAAGAATCACAGAAAGAAATAACAGTTACAGGTCAACAAAACCACCGAAAATTACAAGTATTTTGTAAGCAACTGCGGTGAAATCAGTTCAGTTGCAACATTTGTTACATTTTCAGCTGGTTCAGTTTTTTTCTTTTTACACTGCAGTGTAAAAAAAAATTAATTTCAGTCAATATTGATAGTTACTGATTTTTTTTGTTGTTTGTTTTAAATATCTGAAATGCTGCCAGGCTGGTGGTGTGATCTTTCCTGTTGTATCCTCAGTTTTCACTCCACGGTGTTGTTTTTTAATTTTAAGCAATTATGAGGTGAAACCTTAAACTGCTGCTGTGGCGGTTACTCAGCAGATTGTTGCTAGGTAACCAAAGAATGAGTGAGTTGCTAGGTAACCAAGGAGTGAGTGAGCTAGTTTTTTCCACCAACCTAGCTTAGCTAGCAGTCAGAGGTTGAACAGCTAAAGTCTTTTCTCTGCCTAAATCTCCCAGAATGCTGTGCAGTTTGGGATCAGAATCAAACATTGAACCTTGATTGGACGTACTATCTATTGATATTGATCATGTGTCTATCATAATATATGTTAATGCTAATTTATTATCCAGCCCTATTCAAATGATCCAAACTACTTAAAAACCTGTTCCCCTCCTCGCCTGTGGGGGCGCTGCACAATGAATCACTGAAAGAATCAACACAAAAACCTCTAAAGAAGACACTGAACGCAACTTCCTTCTTCATGAAATGAAAAAAAATGAAGTAACATGTTGTAAGATTTCTCTTTTGTCTTTGGTAGAAGACAATGAGACTAGCGTTAGCTTATCGTGTTTGTTTTCAGAATGCCCTGTAGTCCACTTTCTGCTTTTGGAGTGGTCTTTGGTCTGTTTGCTGTTCACAAATGTATTCAAACCGCACCAGAGTTCACTTTAACCGAACTGAAACTATTTTATGTGTTCACATCTCCCAAAACGAACCAAACCTTCCAGACAAATGGACTGGAGTTCGATTAAAGCGAAGGAATGGTGGGAATGAACCCTGAGTTACTGCAATAAAAGTTTGTTTAGCGGTAGACTTTACGACAGAAATCAGTAAAAGAAAGTTTATTTTTTAGACACAATCACACCAATAATTACTGGTTTATGGGATTCTCTGCTCTATCGCATGGAAAACTATTTAATTCCTCAGATTTCTGCGCACCTATATTCATATTTACCCCATTACCCCTGTCCACTTTCTTCTTCTCTTCTCACAGACTCTGTCCAAAGCATTTCATCTTTCTTTTCATAACTCAGGCCACTCTGTCATCAACTCCTCTGTGGGACTTTCTTAAAGAGCCTTTTTTTCCCAGCCAGCGATTACCTTTTAATCTTGAGCCAGTGGCCTCTCAAAATCTATTTCACAGAGATGATAGAGAGACCAAGAAAAGTTTTAAAGGAGCGATCCAAAGACCCTTAGCAGATATTGAGTGGAACAGACGCTTCCTCAAATATTATTTAGCCTTTTTGAGATTTTTAAAATGAACTCAAACCTTTCAGATTGGCTTTAAATAGTTTGGAAAGAGGTTGTTTTTTCATTATTATTATTATTTTTATTATTATTCTAATTATTATTACAACAAAGCGAGCCAATTTTTGGGGGTTTGTTCAGAAACATTGAGGAGAAAGAAATGAAAGACAGACGTGTATCAGCACGTTATTACTGCAGTGGCCAGTCAGTCTGAGAACTCACAATAACCTTTCAGCACATGTTCAGGCCTCCGCTGCAGCTCTGTATCAGTTTCTCTACGCTGACATTTTTCCTTTTCCTCCTCTCCCCATGTTATAGACGCACACATGCAACGTTTTGTTGTTAGAACCAGTCCATCAGAGGTGGAGGACAGTTGCGCCCAATGAAAGCTGACTTGGGTTTCTCTCGTGACTCCGAACCGCAGGGTTAATTCAAGTGTAGTGCTGTAAAAATGAGGCAGTGCGGCACAAACGGTGTTTATCATGTTTTAGATGCAGTTTGAGGTGCCAAGAATCCGTTTCCTCAGCCTCGTATTTCTCTGCTAGCATGAAATGTAGACTACACTCGTTATTTTTGTTCTGGATTTTGAAAAGCACATATAAAGGAAAAAAAATCCCAACATGAAGCGTGGACCACCAACTCTGCGTTAAAAACAAAGTTGACCTAAAGGTGATGACACACCACCATTATTTGGCCGGATCGTTTGGGGCAGCAGCCACATATATTCCTTTAAAAACCTCAAATATTGAAACTTTAAAGCTCATTTTCTATATACATCACAAGCAGCGTCTTCTTAAAAGTTTATTAAAGTATGGAACTATATCTGTTTTGTACGTCGTTAGCGCATTTCCTTCAAAAATTGTCCAATTGCCCTCAGCAAGTTGCATCAGCATCAACTCTGGTTTACGCATGGTTCATAAACTAGTGTTGTAGTTCTCAACATCACTTTTTCATGCTCTAGTCTTGGAGTCGACCACATTTTTATTCAGTCTTGTCTCGGTTTCGAACATTGACGACTCTGCATTTTATTGGAAGACCAGTCAAGGCCACAACTGGGGAAATATCACTAAACTTGCCAGAACATCGTACAGTTTATATGGCAACATCCTTGCTTTCGTTGGACGTAAAACGTACAGATTCAAAACCAAGCAGTAATGTGACTCATTGCTAATTATGTATTTTTGTTTCCGCAGTAACCCATCCCCACTCCAAGAAAATGAGCAGTGGTCAGTCCGGCTGTATAAATTTTAAAAAATATTTGAAAACAAAATATAGAAGAAAGCACACAATGACTTGTAAGTTTTGTAGTGCTTCGCTTTCAAAGATGGTGGGGAGCAAGTCAAACCTGAAGCCCAGAAAGCCAACTGATGTTAGCAGCTAGCTAGCTAGCTAGCTAGCCAATGTTAGCATTCCACCTCTGTACCAAAATTCTTTATCTGGCCCTCAAACAAAGAAATGTAATCAATACTAGCTACAAATATTAACTACATGTGTACAGTAAATTATGTATGCTTTAGGGCAGTGGTTTTTATTTTTTAGCAGCTGCTTGTCACCTAACCTTGTGATCAAGCTAGCATCAACTAACATGGTCAACATATTGAGAGAAGTATCAACAGTCCCAACTTCCTAAGGGACAGTAATCATGATGTTCCTATCAAAGTGTCATGTGAATCTTGAGTAAATTTGTCAAAATTTCGCAACAAAAACAGGGAAATTAGGTGTTTCCATGACCTGGTTTGGAGTGAATAAACCAGGCGACGCAGAGCGTAATTTCATCACTAGCACATCACAAACAGCTCAGGAAAATGGAGAGAGCTCTTCACTCCACGATGGAGAACCGAAGTTTGAAATTTTTCAGAGTTCCGTGCCTCTGGTAAGGCACAGACCCACCAGTCAGTGGGAGGCGTTCGCTACGTTAGAGTTAACAATTTAACTCTTTTACAGAAGAAAAAAAAAAAAAAAGCCTAAAATTTTGCATAAAATTTGTATTGCAAAATTGCAAAGTTATTTCAAATGTTGATGTTTCTGTACACCTTCTTTCATGTAAGAAGGTGTGCAAAAGAAATGCGCAAAAAAACATTGATGGAATGTGGCTATTTTACGGAAAATGTACAATAAAAATGTGTTACTATTGTAACCATAAAAAATGGCTCAATTTAATAATTAAAAGTCCTAATTTGGTATTATTTAAATATCAGAAGGTTTATCTCAATTTTAGATTAGGACTGGATGAAAACAGAAAAGTGTTTGATGCTCAATTAAGATTTACAAGTATGGAAAACTGAATGATCGGTATTGATTACCTGTCTTTTTAGTCTCTATGTATCAATATATTGATCATTTAGGCAAATGTAAACTGTAAAAAACTATTTTTTAGATTTTCAGAATGTTAGATTGCATTTTCCCAATCAGCTGCGAGGGGAAATGAAGAAAACACAGCTTTTGCATTTTGTTGTACAGACGGCAGTTTTGACCACAAAACTGCAACATGGACTTAACATTTTATCACAATATTTTGCCATAATATTGTGATAATAATAAAAGTGGCAATAAGAACTATTTATTTCTTTTTGTAAGGTAACTGTATTGCAGTGATTGTGTCACAGCAATTATATCCCCCCAAACACAAAAACCTTCCCATTTGTAATGTGTTTCTTTGAGTCACCAATCGTACAAAGAAATGTGATTAGAATTACTGAACTGCATACCGTATTTTCAAATTTATTGGTAATTATTGTTGTTTTCATTGAACAAACATTGGAGAAAACAGCAAAACCATCAATCCAGACACTAGGGACAGTTTTTGGAGGTTTTAAACATAAATAATTGGTAATTATTGGAACAATGATAAATCAGAATTCTTATCGTGATAAATGTATCACAATAAATGATAAATGATACGATAAGTGAAAATGAAAATTGAACTGGAACATATTTTCTGCCTTGATTAGCAAAGCTGTTTTCAACTGGAAATCTGTAATTACTCAAATCTACTTCAGCATTGTTGGAAACGTTTACATTTTTTGAAGTCGGTATTAAAGTAAAGAGTTTTCCTGACAGACTGGTGATCATGAGGTTTTCCAACAGTAGTCTGCAGCTTGTGATATATTTTATTTCCTCCACTAAAAGAAGATCAGAGGTTTGGCAAAGTGGATTGAAATGATCCCAATAAATTTAGTCATTGATCATTTTAAAAGCACGTGGCAGGCCTCAGTAATAGACCTGCAGCGTTTGATCCAAGTTCCAACCATTGGGTATTAAAAGAGTTTCAACCTTGATGGTGAAACAGCCAACATCTATAAAAATAACAGAGGTAATATTTGTGGTATGCGAAAGGAAATAATGATATGGCTATAAAAGAAATTACATTAAAGACGCGGTTTACTGCCGCAAAGGAGTGATACGTTTTTAAGTTTCTGGGCTGAAAAGCAGCCAGCTACATTGTCGTCAGGAGCTTTTTATCTCGCGCTTTGTGCAGGTCATCGTTTGGGATATTAAATATGTAGAAACCAGAGTCACCACATCTGCTTGAAACATCTAGTCTGGACCTTTCCATCTCTACTCTAAGCTTTGAGAGTTTCATCCTGAAACTCTTGCAGCAAATTAAAAGTCTCTGTGGGGTTTTAGAAATGCGCGAAAGATGAACGACTGCAAACATCTAAACTCTCTACAACTGTAATAAAGTTTTATTCTGGTTTGAAAATATTACCTACAATAAATGCAGATGTATTGTCAGCTGGTTAAATGCCTTAAATATGGGCACCCACGATCATAACTACTATTTATAAAAAACACTTTGCTTTACAAAGTAAGCAGTCATTGTCGTCTGGGTTAGCTCCACTTTAGGTTAAAATTGATTTTAGCAAACAGAGCACTGATGGTGCAAAATAGACTTAAATATAGCTAATTATGTCTAAATAATGGATCTATGCTAAACATAGCAGCAGTCCCCAAAGTAGCATTAGGAGCAATTCAGTTCTAATTGATGTAGCTTGAACATTAGGGAACCCTGGATCTAAACATACCAACGGTATTATGCTAATTAGCTGGTTTAAATATGTTAACACAAAACTATGTAACTAAGATTAAATGACATGTTAAAAATATAATCTGTAAAACAACATTATCCTCAGCTCTACTTTAGTGACAATCATCAAAGATACACTTTAATGCACAAATTTACAAAGTAAACATTAGCAAACGTTAGCAAAATGTAATAGCAGTATCTAAAACGAGCAACAATTTCAGTTAAAATTGCAGCTAATTAGCCAATTAAAAGAAGCTGAACCAAAGCCACACATGTAGACAACGCATTAGATTGAGTACAAAGTAGCTAATTAGACAAGTTTAATTCATACATAAAACCATACAAGGAACACCAAACATACTTCGTTGTATTTGTGATCAAATTAGCATCAGCTACAATTTAGAGCTAATTATCCAATTTACACTTGCAAACAAAATAACAAATACTGGAAAACATAACGTATGTCCAACTAAAATACCACCGTTGTGAGAAATAGCATGATTTTCAGCTTCCCTTGAGACCTTGTTAGCAAAGCTGCGCATGCTAACGTTTAACCAAAAAGTAAATATGTAGCAAGCTGTGAAGCATATCTTTATTTTTTTAAAACAAAACTATAGCTAACATTAGGAAACAATACACTAAATACAGATCTGTTGAGATATGACATCCCATCACACTTGAGGGTTAACATGCTGACATTTTTATCAGGAACCATTAAAAAGGCTTATGATAATGTTAACGCTAATGTTAGCATTTAGCTGCCAAAACATTTTTCCAGATGTTGCTGAGTTTTATCAAATATTCAAGATGACATATGCAAAAATATCAACATGTTTCATGCAGTTGTAAAAGAAATGTGTCCTCATACCATTTTTTGTTTTATAGAAAGAAACTATCTCCAAAAGTTTTTTTTTTTTTTTTTTTTCAAAACTCGTCTTGATGTTTCCCAGTCTTATAAAATGAAGTGTTGAAGTTGTAATAATCATCTATTTTATAGTTATTTAACCTTGGAGCATTGCGTAATTCTGTCTTGATTCCCTAAAGATCAGCTAAAGAGCAAAAGGTCATCGCCTTTAGCTGCAGGAAATAATAAAAGGTTAACTTGCAAGCACATCTGCAAACATGAACATTTTTATAAGGACAAACTACTGCCAGCAGTGTTCCTAATAATCAGATTAAAATGTTTAAGCGATGTCAACAGTCTGCATATTTGTGGACACGTGCAGCAGCTTTTTGGGGTAAACAGACTAATAAAGAAAAATATATATATACGTGTATAATTCCAGGAAAATGAGAAGAATGAGTCATAAAAGTGCATTTAAAGAGCAGAGTTATGAATCATTTTATTGATCACATTGGGGATATTGCATCATCTTTCAGGGCTTAGATCCTCCAGCACCAAGTTTCATTCAGTTTTAGTTCACTGAAAGGTTGAGTCAGTGATGCCCAAAGTGTGGCCTGAGGGCCGTTTGCAGCCCACCGGATGATTTGGTTTGTTCCACAATTCAAGAATGAAGCGAATTTGTGCCTACTTTGAGATTTTTACAAATTAAATCTTCACTACTTGTTTAGACACAAGACAAACTATGTTTTCTTTTATTAACAGTGTTTCTGTTTTCATTGATTACACTTTGCTAAAACAAGGATAAATAATAAACCCCCAAAACGTTTTGGAAAACAATACAGCAACTATGCAAGACTCTGTTTATATAGGATTTACAAATTCTTTTTCAACAAAAGTACTTTGTTGTCTAAACAGTATATTGCAGAAGGGATAAGAACTAATGTAAAGAAATTAATCTTTTCAGTTTTTATTTTTGAAAAATGTGGCAAGACTTTAGCCATCTTTAACAGCTAGCTAAGAAATGTTGGTGGAATCAACTAACTCACTTACTCTTTGGTTACCTAGCAACGACCAGTGGAGTTACCGGCGGAGCCACCAGATAGTCAGTATTTCAGATATTTAGGGCAAAAAAAATGTGACTTTTTGTCTAATTCAGTTAGTTTTAGTTTTTAGAGTGTTTGCTAGTTTGCATTAATTAAATATTGTTTAGTTTATCAGTTATATTTAGTTACATTAGCAGTTTTAGTTTGTTTTTTTCATACTTTTAGGTGTAGAAATCAAAAAGGTCAAAATATTGTATAGTGACTATGAATCATTAACAGATACCATTTTCAATAAGTGGATTCAATTATTGTTAGACATTTGTTGTCGCCATTTTGTGGACAAGTGTAAGTGGAGTGCCGTAATTTGTTGACAGCTGACATAAACTTACTTGTATGGTGGGAAAAATAAAAATAAATCAATTTCACATGCGTTCCAAAGGTTAATAGATTGATCTACATGAAAGTGAAGGACTTTAAATATATAATTTCAATATGTTTTAGTTTTATGAATACACAATATAGTTCCAGTTGGTTGTAGTTTCTCCCTTTTAATTACCGTTTTTCTTTATTTCAGCTAAAAAAGATGCTTTCTGGGATTTTGTTAGCGACTTTGGTCTTATCGTGGAACATCGTCCCAGGCTCCTCCAGTTTCCACCAGGTTTCCGTGTCCTGGAGCTCGGAGGTGTAATGATTTTCCATGGCTTCTGCACAGTGGCACAGCAGCCACTACATTTGGCCTGCAGGTTTGCTCTGCGACTATAAAGCCATGGGAACAGAACTGTAAAACACCGGCCTGGACACACTACTGACAACACACACACTCCTATTAAACAGGTATGCGTGTGTGTCCACACAGCAGCGTAGAACTAGATAGGACGGAGCAGAAAAGTGAGATTAACAAAGCAAAAAGGTGCATGGCTGTAAAAGTCTATACAAGGTGCCTACGACTTCAACCTTTGACCCGCTTTCAACGTTGCTGTATGTTGGAATGTGTACTAGCAGGATTGTTGTTCCGGTGGCCTGAAGGCGTTTAGAGGCTGTGTGTTTGTGGTTGTGTGACCTCAGACATGTGTTCGTGTTAACTGGCACCACAGAGCCTTGAGGGGATCATTAGTGGGCTGTGGGGAGCCGCAGTTACTGTACATGGCAGGGAAACATTTAGCGTACACAAAAGCTAGCATTAAGATTTACAAATACATACAACATACCTGGTTCTAAATTAGAAACAATAGGTAAAATATGCAAGATAGGAACAGTCAAAGATGTAGTATATATCAAGATGGAGGGCCAGTTTCAACACTAAACAGATAAATATTAGCACTAAGATGTAAATAGACACCAAATCTACATAACTGTGAAATCACACAGCAATGCTATCTTGTTAAGTTCAAAGTTATATTCCAGCTATAAAAACGTTGCAAAGTAAAACTGCTCATCAACAATGATTACCATTGGTTTCAGCTGTCAAGTTAACATAACATGCTAAATGTATGTGTGATGTATAAGAGAAAAAAGGCCACAGTGCTTTGATGCTAATTGTCAACACTAGGACAACTAGATAAAAAGTTCAGGAAAAAGTATGAATTTGAAGAAATATATCAAGGGAGAGGAAAGTTAAGATAACTTGACTTTGACAATCTTAACATGTAGTTGTGCTGCAGAATTTGTTGTGTTTCGTTGAGTTAAAAAGAAAAGGCAACCCACACACCATCCCTAACGGATCATCAGTAGAGCAGGTTTTTAAATTACATAATCAACCACTGCTGTGTTCAGATGATTATTTATTAATAATTGCAAAATAAATAAAACATCAAACCTGAACATATGGAACAGCAACGTACTGAGTGTTCTGGTCTTTGTGTGGGAAATGTTTGCATGTTTTTTGAGGTTGACTTCTGATATGCTAGTGGAGCTGTTGTCAGTCAGTTGCCATGACAATGGCTTTGTTTGTAGTACTATGGTGCGTTCACACCAACCGTGTTTTGAGCATCAGGTGAGTCTGTTTCACATTAAAAGTCTACATGGAGGCTCGTCTGCGTTTCACGCATCTAGCGCAGTGCGATTTGAGTCGTTTGGCGTGTTTGATGCATCAAGAGCGTCCAACGCGTCTGACACATAGACCAGCAACGGAAAACAACGGCTAGAGCGATTTTGACACGTCAGATGCGCCTCCACATAGACTTTGAATGTATACCAGGCACGCAAAACGCTTCCAAATTGCACTCATGTCCAACTTGAAGCATCAGACGTGTTTTTGACGTGTTCGGTGTGACCGCACCATAACAGACACATGGGGTGAGAAAATATAATAGGGGTGGTTTTGAGTTATTCTTCAACAGTTTTTCTATGCCGTTTTCCCCTTTTCTACTGCGCACTGCACTAAATTAACAATACCTACATCTGCAGGTGTCATTTTGTTGACTGAGTTGTTTTTCTGCAGCTACAAATGGCAAGAAAAAGAATTGTCTTTCTGCCTTACAGCATGTTGCGCAAAATTTCTAAACGTAAACAATAACATGCATCAGCTTTTCCTCTTCAACTTCTAGCCTTTATAACTGAATTTGCCTCAATCAGATTTTAAATCAATAAGCTAGCATTGTTGAAAGAACCTGAGATAAGAGATAGGTGCAAAGGTAGACCAAAGGTAGTGTAGTGAGAGAGACAAGCATTATGAGGGGAAGAAAGAGAGACAGGTGGACAAGAGGGGAGTTTAACACGCTTCCACACAGAGACTCCTTTTGGGCATTTTAAGTGATCTCTTTGTCCCCCTTCATGGTTCCCTTCCCTCCTTTTCTACCTGTCCTTTCTTTTGCCCTTTTAACAGTAACCAGAGAGCCCAAGAACAATGCCAGCAGAAAGAAAGGCAGATAGAGGGAGATAGGGGGAGACATAAGGAGGAGAGGGGCTTAGAGAGCGGCGGTTAGGAGATAAAAACTGTCTCCTCGATGTAAGAGAATCCCTTCTTCTTTTAACTCCGCTTTTTACCAGATAAGGTAAAGAGCAGGTTTATCTGTTGCTCAATTGAGGCCGGAGACCGAGTGTGTGTCGGCGTGAGTGTTGGTGAGTGCGTGGGTGTGTGCGTATGTGTGTGTTTGTCAGAGAAAGACGAGTTTCTCAGACCGCTGACGCCAATCATCCCCTCTTCTTCTTCAGCTCTGTCTTCCGCCCATCCATTCACTCGCGGTTTCACAAGACGGGGTCAGTAAGGCTCTTTTGGTCTTTTTGCATGGCGTCCACACACACACACACACCCCCACACCCATACAGGGTCGTCCCCTCAGGTGGTGGTTAGTGTATGGGAAACAGGCTTCTTAGAGTTCAGTGAAAGGTTGAACTGCCTGATGTAACAAGGACCTTTGGTATAGAATAAAAAAAGAAAAACGCATCTTAAGCTGTTAAAAAAAAAAACTTAAAACGTTGGTTTTATACGCCTGTATGAAAGTTCACAGATCTTACAATCTTTAAGTTACAGGTTTCCTGAAGCTGCAGATTATTTGACCAAACTTAGAGGTTCCTTTACCAGACCTTATATGCCTAAATCTACAGGTTACTTTCCCTAATTCTCCATGTTAATTGGAGAAAATTCATCCGTCCTTTCCCAGATCTTACATATTATTTACTGAACTTGCAGGTAATTTTCCCTGTTTCCTTGACCAAACTTACGGGTTACTCTCCCAGCTCTTATGTGTTCCTTTCCAAAATGCAAAGGTTACTTTCATTGTGCTATTTATTCATACTTACAAGTTACTTTACCAGATCTTATATTCCATTTGCCCAAACCAACAAGTTGCATTCCCTGAGCATATATGCAAGTTCTCCAAAATTACAAGTTTCTTTTCCAGAGCTTAGATGCTGTTTGGTAAAATGTTATGAACCTATGTGCTATTTGGCCGTGATAAATGTAATCTGGCTATCCTTTGACGTATACCGCTATAAATAACCATCCCCCACTGTGAAGAGACATGTGCCGAACTGAACGACATCTTTGACAGCAATAAAATGTCTTAAACACTCCTCTTCTTCCTTTTTAAATTGGACAAATGACAAAATGTCCACTTCCTACGCTGTCATTGTCAACCTGCAACTACAGGCAGACTACAATTGTAAAACACAGCAGATAATCAACGGCTCTGATTGGCCCAGTTGAAATTCTACCAGAGAAATCCAGCTAAATGAGATAAATCCTAGCTGGAGCAGTAAAGGGAGATGAGAATCAAATGTAATTTCATAGGAAGGTTTCGAATTTCGCCATTTAGTCAGATAATTATCAGTCAAACTAATCCGAAAGTCATGCCGTCAACTTGATCGAACTTTCAAGCATTTAGCATCCTGATGTGAGTTGACCTACATTTGTACAGACAAGGCATTTGTCATAATAGTTGTGTAAAATGCACAACATACAAGCATGAAAGTAATCTGGGCAACCTAGTCTAACTGGTGATCAAACTGCTGCACAACAGTAAATAGATTACCAGATGAAAGTGAATAAATAATTATAACTGACCAGAAAGTAAACATGAACTCAAAAAGTCAGGCAAACTGTTAGAATATCTGGAATAATCCAGAGGTAAAACTGAGGTTTCTACTTGTTGATTCGATAATAAATCAAACAAAGGTGTTGTTGTAGCTGTAAATAAGGATCTCCTTTACAATGCTGTCCTCTTCTTCACCTTCCTCTCCCTTTCTTTCTGAAGAGTGGGAAACTCCAAGTTAACCTGCACCCCCCCCAACACACAGAGCTCTGTTCCTGTGCTGCCTTGCCCCGGTCAGAGCACCTCTCCAGGGACACGCCAGGCTGCGGACCGGGCCTCTCCGTCCCTCTAAAACATGGATCTGGTTCGTTTGAACGTATGTGTTGAGTATAAATCAATGGACAGAAAGAGTATAAGTACATACCTGCAAACACTGAGGAGAGCATAAACATTAATTTACAAAAATATACGCATTGTTGAAGAAGACAGAAGTGAAGGAATGACACAGCTGCATTTGTCTCATCCTTTTTCTCTTGGTTCATTCACTGTGTTCGTCTCCAGGGAGGTTGAACTTTCTCAGATAAGGAGACAAGTGGGTTGTTTGTGTTTTCTCCAAGAGAAAGTAGAGGATGAGTATCAGTAAAAATGAGGCTGCATTTGCACCAACCTTGTTTAATCAAACTCTAGTTTGTTTGTCTAGAATGTCTGGTTTGTTTGAGGAGGTGTGAACGCGTAATCAAACTCTGGTCCGCCTAAAGACCTTAGTCTCGATTTGATTAAAGTGAAGTCTGGTGCAGTTCAAATATAATGTGAATGCCAAGTTGACTGGAGACTGCTCCAAAAACAGGAAGTGAACTAAGGCGGAAGGCATACATACAACCAAAACAAGCTAGCGCTAGGAGGAGAAGTAGCTTGTGTTTTTTTTTTTTACCAAGGAAAGCAGAGAAATGCTACAACCTCTAAAATCTCCATTTTTGTTTACATTTCATGTAGAATGAAGTTGTGCTCAGTGTTTTTCAAATCGTTTCCTTCAGTGTTTCTTGGTCCAGCGCCACCACAGGTGAGGAGGGGAACACATTTTTCAAAGGGTTTGGTTCATTTGACACAGTGAAGTGAAAGCAAACGAAATCAACTGAAAATGTAACAAAATGTTGCAACTTTGGTTCCCAATAGAACAGAGTTTACCGGATAATCAGGTGTGAAGAACCCTCTACTTTCTGAAATATTCATAAGTAAGTTGTGTAGATTTTGAGATGTAAAACTTGCTTGAGAAGCTAATGCAGCCATCATGTTTTTTAGAAGGGCGGCCATATTGGATTTAAAAGTCATAAATTCTTAAGAATCCTCAGACTTTCTCATATCTGAAATTAGATGGGCTAAATTTCCCTATTTGAAAATAAAAACTGGTACTTGTTATAAAAGTTTGAGAACTGTGATATTGCATTAAATTAAGACAAATGAGCAGGTATTTCTGAATGTGTTTACACTCAGTGAATGCCGATTAAAATAGAAACTTTTGTTTTCTCATATTGACTTCAGAAAAAAATCCTCAATGTAGATTTCTATGTGAGCAGATCACTGTTCATCATGGGTTTTTCTCTGTTTATGTGAGAGCTGGGATGATTATGTGTTGGTCTTGGATGTCTTCCTTTACAGTTTTAGGCTTCACGGTCTGAAAGCGACAAAGAAACAGAAACATGAATAAAAAGACAGATGTCTGTCTGTCTGCTGCCCTCCACTTCACTCTACCCTATAGTGTCAAAATACTAAAAAATTAAACAAAACACCAATGTTAGAAAGTCTAAAGTTGTATAATTTGCACTAATTATGCTTAGCTAACGTAGGGAGCTTTAGCTATTTGGCTACACTAGCAGTGAATTGGGTTTGTGTTATTTCCTTATGCCATTGCAATATAGATACAGAGCAAATAGTGTCAAAAACCAAAAAATTATAGATTTATGAATCTAACATTAAACCAAAGCCGACAAGCAAATATTTTACCATTAAACATTGTTTAGCTATAGCATTAGCTACCTCTTCTGCTGCAGTTTAACATTTTTGTAACAGTTAAGCTAATCTCAGTCAAGCTTTGATGTTTTTAACTAATTAAACAGAAATTAAATAAAACATGTTTGTTTTCCACAACATAAGCACAAAAAAGAACAAAAATTGCTTTGAAAACACGTATTCACTTGCTCTTAGGGCTGGACAATATGGCTGAAAAACATTCAGCCATATGGATATGAAACCATATAGCGGTTTCATATCAGTTGACATTGATAGTCATTGATCAGTTTTTATTTTTATTCTAAAAATGATGTAAATGATGTAAAATTGGTGACATTTCCTGTTTAATCCACAGTTTTCTCTCCACATTATTGTTTTTCTTTATATTTAAGCACTTAAGTGGCAGAACCTTAAACTTCTACTGTCAGTTACTCAACAAGTTGTTGCTAGGTAACCAAAGAATGAAGGAGTTGCTAGGCAACCCACTGAGTCAGTTTATTCCACCAACTTAGCTTAGCTAGCCTTGAGAGGTTCTGTGCTGTGTGATTCTGGATCAGATTTCAGTGAAAATACATTGAATATTCAATCAGACATATTACCTATTGATATTGATCACCTGTCTGTCACTATATGTTATTGATTTATTGCCCAGCTCTAACTGCTCTCCACGTTTCAGTGTATGAAACCTTTCTTATGGTAATGTAGATTCCTATGTGAGCAGACATTGAAAATTGCTGCCACTGGTTTCCACTGGTATTTTTACTTTTTTTTTTTTTAATTGTTGCGATTGGAGTGCATCCAGGTATTATTATCGCTTCCAGTTAGAAGTAACATATTGGTAAAATTTTGAGTTTTAAAAGTTTAAAACTACTTCAGGCTTAACTGTAAAGTTCACTGTGAAAAAGCCAAACAAAGAAATATGTATTAATGTTTATAGAATTTTCCTGTCAGATTTGACTCACTTGGACCCATTTGACAAAAGCTTGCTGACCATCTGCACTTTCTCCCCAGTTCACCAGTGAATGACCCTTCCTTGTCCTCTTATATTTCAGCCGCTCCGTCCCTCCTCCTCCTCGTCTTCGTCTCTGTTCACACTTGTCAATGCTATCTGCAGAGTGTAATGCCCCGTCATTACATTCTGGCTCTCTGTAGACCTTATCAGGTTGTAATCCTGTAACACTGGCTCCTCTACAGCTCAGGCTCCCGTCCCCCAGGTCTGACCGTCTCTATTTACCGCTGCTGAAAACTGACAGATGGAAGCCGTTTAACCTGTGAATTTATTTCTTTTGGGTTAAAACACTCATGTGGGGTATCTTGCCATTGCAGATTTTAACAGCAGATAGAGGAGGGCAAAGAGCTAAGGTCAAACTATGCATGCCTCAAGGCTTATATTCATTTTGGAAGTTCTAAAAATATTTGAACACTTTTACAAATATTTTGCAGTCGTCTACATTTGTTGTTTATGTTTCAGTCAGATAGAAAACCTTATCCTGTTGGAGAATCCTTAATAAATAAAAGGGATGTGAGAGTTTGTCACACTTTCCCCCAAGTTCAAGTGACATTTTACGTCAAAAAATGTAATTTAAGATGGAACAACAATCATTTTTAAGGTCTTCTTAACCCCCTAATGCTAAATGGTCTGTACTTGTTTCATCAAGTCCAAAGACTACAAAGTACTGTAAGGGTTCCTTCATACCAGCCCGGTTTAGTCCGTTTGAATCCAACTCTAGTTTGTTTATAGAAAGTCCGGTTTGTTTGGGGAGGTGTGAATGGACAATCGAACTGAGGCCTCAGTTCCATCGAAGTGAACTCTGATTTGGTTCGAATGCATATGTGAACGCCAACAGACCAGAGACCTCTTCAAAAGGAGGAAGTGAACTATAACACAGGGCATTCTGGGTAAATACAACCAAAACAAACGTGAGTCTAACGCTAGCATGAGAAATGTCTCATGGTTTTTTAACAAAGACTAAAGACAAATCCTACAACAACTAAAAGTTGACCCCACTCCTTCTTTGTTTACATTTAATGAAGAAAGACGTTGCGCTAATGTCTTCTTCAAAGGTTTTTGTGTTGTTGGTTTTTGGTGCAGCGCCACCACAGTTGAGGGTGTGAACAAGTTTTTCATTTAGTTTGGTTCGTTTGACCCAGTGCAGTGTGAAAGCGAACCACACCAGCTGAAAATGGGACAAATGTTGCAAATTTTTGAGTCTACCGAACTATCAGGCATGAAAACACCCAAAGCTTTGTGAAAGCATAATCCCTCACATTTTGGATGATTCCACTAAAGTGGGCGAAGCCAACTGACACTGGAGCTAAATGTGAATGAATGGTCATAGGGTGCAAAGCAAACCAAACTCATCATTTTATGATTTATTTAGTAAGATGAAATCAAAATTTCCATTATGTAGGCTACTAACCATTAGTAACCATAGAGAAAATGCTCCATCAATACTCCATCAGTACGAAAACAAATAATTGGCATCTAGAGTTTTGAGTGCTTTTAAGTCTGCTCTGACTAAAAGGAAACACCATTTATGACTGTGGTATAGAACATGTGGTGAAAACTCAGGCAAAGTTGGCACTTTGATCATATTACGATAATTTGATCAAATTAAATAAATTTCATCCAGCTAGCTCGGATCGGTTTCCAAGCTAGCCGTTTCCAACTTTTGTAAACACCTCCGAGTATAAGACCCAACTAGATGTGTTATATCTACATACAAATTAGATTGAGTTTAACAACTAGAAGTCATTACTGTTACAGGCGAATACAAATTTGGAAAACAATCACACTCACTTCCGATCTCCAGCATGGCACCTCAACGTGATTTAGTGATGTAGTTGCAAAGTGTCAATACATCTTTCCTTTATCAAAAAGGAAAGGTTCGTCTGTAAATCATTGGAATAAATTTGTTCTGTTAATAATTGGAATGGGATTGATGTGATCTTTGTTACTGAAAATACCTTAATTTTGTTAAGGTGTATATAGTTAGAACTGGTTTGTTTTGGAACTCAGATGAGTAAATTTGATTGGGTGAGATTAATTAGAATGAATTACATTGTAAATGAACTGGACAAGGTTTAAATATTGAATGGATGGTAAAAGTTGCGTTGGATTATAGTTGGATTGACTTGAAACTCTCCAATTTAGATTTCATGCTTATTTTGCCAGTTTTTAAATACATGTTTTCCCTACTGCTGTTAGTCACTAGAGCTTTTCTTTCTGTCCGTCCTTGAATGGTGTCTAGCGCCCTCTTGTGGACGAAACCTGAACAAAGGTGACCTGCAGTTCCAGGTGTTGGAGCTGCAGAGCTCGCCACCGACCCCAAGTCCAAATGTTTCCAAATAAATACATATACAGGCTTCTCATTTGGCTGCGTTAAACAGTTTTTAGGCTCTCCAGACATTTTTTTCACTGCTGCACAAGTAGAGAGAGCCTGTGTGTGTGTTGTGTTACTTTATGAGCTTAATGGTGTGTAATTAACATAATTCTCTGTGATTATAGCAGAGTTGTAAACATTACAGTGCAAGGACAAGGCAGCTACTGTGTCAAAACACACACACACATCGTACCTCCTATAAAACAGTGTAGTCTTTAAAAGACTGATTTATCATTAAGTATGTGCGAGTGTTTGAGTATTTAATGTTTTATAGTGCATTTAAAAGCAGATCAACACTGCGCTGCATGCTAACTGATATTTTATGGCAGCAGTTACAGTATATTTATACACAGTTAAGATATGGTACAGACCAGCACGTATGCATCGTAAAGAGAAACAAAACAAAAGCGCTTCATGTGAAATGTAAATATCGGGCAGCGACTTGCGTTTACAGTCGGGTAGCAACGCATTAAAGCTCCTGATTATCTGAGTTTTCAAGGCTTGAGGTGGAAAAAAATCACGTCAACTTTCCTCTTTGTATTAAAAACACAATACGAGTCTTATAAATGTCAAAAGTAATACAGTACTTAACCATATTTATGGTGTGTAATTGGAAAGTGAAACAGTTTCCAAGGTTATTGTTTATGGATTAATATCTGAAAAGTGTGGTGTGCATTTAGAATTAGCCATCATGGATCAATACTTTACAGAACTGCTTCATAGTGACTAATATATAAATTTTTGCTGTTGCAAACTATTGTTTCAGCAATCAATAAATCAATTATTTTCTTTAAATAAGAAAACAAATGCTTTAAGTGCAAATCTCATTTTTGGTCTTAAATTTGAAAAAAAAAACAAACAAAAAAAAACAGATGAGAATTAAAACATTTCACATTAACTTTTAAAAATTACAAAGCAAACTTAAACTGAGATATCAGTGAACACTGGCCTTCACATCAGACTTCACTTTCAGACTCATGTATGTAAGTATGAAAAAGCTTTCTTGTAAAACACACATCTATTTGTTCATTAATTAATCATTATTCTTCTTCATCAGCAGGTAAATGAAATGTTAGCCGAGACGTATTTTCTTTCTAAATTATGTACTAACAATCACATATAAAAGTCTTCTGCAAAGGGAACAAAAACGTCACCTGTTAGCAACCAAGAAGAACCTCGATGCATGTGGTGGATGTTTCCTGCTGAGGCGTTCAGGACGTCCTGCTGAGAAACGGAAATTCAGGTTTTCAAGTTGCATAATGACAATGGGAGAAGAATTCAAGAACATATTCTCAAACATTAATAAACATTAAATTCTAATGAACATTTAACACTGAAGCCGGAAAACATCCTACAAATCCAAAGTAAATAAACAAAATAGAAACAACAAATAAAATGAATTATGAGATAATTTAGCAAAATAGTCCTTTAAGAAAAAGGGCTAATAGAGGCCAAAGCACCACGCTGAAGAGTTTATCATCCTGTTTTTGGTAGAAAGAGAGAAAAGAGAAACAATAAATCATGGAAAAGGAAATTATTGAATTCGTTTTATTTTATTAATCGATTAATTGAGGTATTGCGTATTGTAACATGCCTTCTCTGAATGTATTTTTTTTTTTTTCTGTTCAAACGCCAGCATGGCAGCAAAAAGAAATACATATTTGCATATCTACATTTTATTTTTACATTTCCTACTTAGCGCAAATGTATCTGTCATATATTTCGCAGGGTTTGCCTAAACAGTAAATTTTTCGCAGCAATCAGTTCAAAACACCTGAAAATGTCCTGACAGCTAATAAAGTGATCGGCACAAATCCACGCCAAATGTTTCCTCTGATTAGCCAGCCATGCTGTTAATTGAAAGCCGCTCTGTTAGCTGTTCAGACTAGCATCAGGTGATGTTTAATGGCCTAATGCGTAACGGTGGGTCGTGTTTACAGAGAATCAGAAGAGCAGATAGCCACTTTCTTTCTGTTAGCAGCTAACGGTTAGCTGCTCTGCACTCGCTCTCAGTGGCTCCGTACTGCTCACCATAGAACTTTGTTTTGATTGGCCGCATGGCGGCCGAGTGGCCAATCACAAGAGAGGATTTGGGATCATACCATTACGTGAAAAAAGAGAGGGAGACCAAAATGACAGCCATTTAGAGAGCATGTGTCCCCTCACAGTGGCGAGGAGGGGAATCACAAAGACATAATGTAACATATAATGATAAATTATTATATTATCTTTTCAGTAGATTTGCTTGCTGCGTTTTGTTAATTTGTTCTTGTGATAGCTTGATTAAAATATTAAACAAAAGTAAGAATGCCTGCTTCTGTAACAGAACAAACAGACAAGCATACGGCTTCTCATAAAAACACTAAATGTAAAAGAATTTATTAATATAAAAAACATAATATTTGCCAAGATAAACTAAAATATGAGGCAACAGATGATAATAAATTAAGAGCCGTTTGTGAGCCATTGCTGCCTCCCTGATGTCTGCTGTGCTAATCACTCCTCATGAAGCTGTTTGTTCACTAATAAACCTCTAAGGACTTCACAGAACATTTGGATTTATTGACATTAAATTACACAGTTGGACTCGGTTTACTCATCAAGTGACTTCTGCTGGGAAGTACACTTTATTTTAAGGATATCATAGTAAAAGAGGCTAAAATACATATTTATTGATGTAATGTTGCAAAAATGTTAGGTATTCTGAAGATAAAATGCTGATTAGTTTAAAAAATTTAAAATCCCCAGAAGAGGGAAAACAAATAAACTTAGTTACACTAGTTTGATTTTGACATTTTGGCAAAACAAATCACTATTTTGGGCTTCAAGTGCATAATTTAGTCCAAGAAACGGGAAGGACGTATAGCCAACAATTGGATTCAGTTACACTTTGGTGTGAGGTTTAATTTCTTCAGATAATTGGGATCATATTTTCTCTCAGACCTTTTAGAAATCACGCTCAATTGACTAGGAGGTTTGCAACCTGTGGCTCCGGAGCCACAAGTCACTCTTTGGACCTTCCAGAATGGCTCTTAATAACTTTGGCTAACAAAATAAAAAGAACCAGCCCATGTTTTAAATATAGATATAATAACAAAAGCAGGTTTTAAACCAATTCTAAAGTTTCCTTCATTTAACTGCCACAAAAAACTACAATAAAAGTACTGTTAGTGTGCTCTTAGATATGTTTTTCTTGTCATTAGGTTGGAATGTATTTGCTTTTCTCAAATCTACTTTATTTTCAATCCTACAGAGAAAAAAAAAAATCCATCCTTTCTTTGCAAAATATGTTTATCTCTACTTTAAATCCTAACGATAGAAATAAAATGGTTTTTTTTTTAAAGTGACAACACATTTCCAAAAGTAGATACTTATCTAAATTCATAAGTTGTTTTTATTTTTAAATGTCTCAACATTTGCAGCTGTAAACACATTTGTTGGCTATTCTGTTTATATCGTAAACGTATTACCATATAAGCATTTCATATCAGTCAATATCAATAATTATTTTTTTTTGTACCTTTTTGGTTTTATCCACAGTTTTCACTCCACGTTGTTGTTGTTTTTTAAGCAGTTATCAGGCGCAGTGGTTTAACAAACAAACTGCTTCTGCGCCGGCTACTCAGCAGGTCGTTGCTAGGTAACCAAAGAATGAGTGAGTTGCTAGGTAACCAAAGATTGAGAGTTAGTTGATTCCACCAACCTACTTTAGCTAAAAAATGTTAACGTTACATTGGATTTATTATCTATCGATATTAATCATGTGTTTATCTTTATCTATCTTATTGATTTATTACCTGAGAGCAAAATGGCTGACCTATACAGGAGGATAAATGTAAAATAAAGCAGAAGCTTTAATTAAAACGATATGAAGCAACATGGGGAAGTTGGTCCAGAGTGACTTTGGCTCTCACAGGCTGAACCCTAACAAGCTCTGAGGTCCATGTGTGTTATTTGGGGCCCATAGCTGCAAGGGAAGAGAGTTCGGTGTGTATGTGTGCATTTAGGTGAGGGTGAAACCCAAAGAAGAAGAAGAAGAAGGGAGGGGAGGTGGGGGGTCTGGAGTGGAAGTGAGACCCAGACGAGAGGTCTCTGAGCCAGACGCTGGAGCACCGCAGCCCTGCCTGTCTCTACTGTGCCTCCAGGCTGTCACACCGGAGAACAGGAGTTACTGTCAAACCCAACATTTGAGCTGATACCGAACCAGAACCTGGAAAATGGCTGCAACCTTCTGAGCACCGGCTGATTTCCAGAAGAGGCCGGGCTGCCACGGTCGGAGAACAGGAGATCCTGGTAATTTCTCTGGACGTGGTGCCAGAGAAATTACCAGGATTATATTAGCTTTTGGGTTTTTCATTATATTTTAGTTTTATTTTGTTTTTATTTGTCTAATTCAGTTAGTTTGTTAATTTTTAGAGTGTGTTTTTAGTTTTTATTAATTGTTAAATATTGTTTAGTTGCAGTAGTAGTTTTAATTTTTTCATACTTTGGCTCATTTTTAGGTGCAGAATTTATAAAGGTCGAAATATTGTGGTTATGTTTACATCATTACAGACCTGGTGATCCTGAGAACCTGTTTGTCATGAGTAAAGTGGAACTGTGTGTGGACCTGTCCTATACAGCGGCGGGTCGAGTCCAGTGAAACGGCTCTGATGTGAATCATGTGGAAAGCCTCCGCGCGTAAAAAAACAAACATGTTAGCAATAATCTGCGGGACTCCGCATCAAAATCCCAAACAGCCCAGGAACGACTGATTTTTTAATTATTTTTTAAAGTGTATCCATATATGTGTCCATTCGATCAAAGTCAACGACATAAACACCTGTTTGTAGGTTTATCTCTTTGAAACGGCGCGTTCCTCCAAACATGTGTGAGCGTGATGCGGCCAGATTCTGATTTTTGCTCCAGCAGCGAATTGGCCCGTTTGTTTCAACATTTGCTCTGCCTCGTCCAACACCGAGTCGACAGGCCAAGAGCGTTCCGGCCTCGACTCAGACTGAAGCGGAGTCAGGGGAGTTGTGTAACGGCGGGAAGACGGGGAGCGTCTCCGCGTCCAGATGGAGACATGGAAGGAGTCGCAGAGGACAGACAGGTAGCGCCGTGATTTGTTTGTGTTTGGGTCAAAAAATATAAAACAGAGGGCTTTAAATCCAAGCTTGTTTGTGTTTGGCCTAGTCAAAGTTCTAATGCAGAATCTGTGTCAAAATAGGAGATGCTCTCCACAAACTGTTATGAAGTTGATAAGAGGAGCAAATATCTGGAAGTGTAAACCGGGTGAGACATCACAAACTAAATATAAATACATTTAGTCTGTATAAGTTCAGGTGTTATTGATAAAAACATTTAGTTTTTCTTTCTTCTCACAATTATGAAACACTTTGTGTTGGTAAACAAACTGAAGTTTGTGGCTAAAGTCAAAGATTAACAGCAATTATTTCTGCTTTTTGGTTTTTTATAGGAGAATAAAATGGTGGTTGATTTTTCTGTCTTTTTTCAGGATACTGTTTATATGTTCACAAATGTCACAGTTTCAAACTAAATATCTAATTAGCAAGCTAAGTATACATCTTCGAGCTAAATATTTGCATAATCAAACTTTATATTTAGTTTGGAAATAAATAGCTTGCTAACTAAATATCTAAAGTATTTTGCTGCAAACTGAACATATACGTTGAAGCTAAATATTTAGCTTGCTAATTAAACATTTAGTTAAACATTTAGCTCTGAACATTTAGTTCAGAGCTAAATATTCTGCTTGATAGCCTGCTAACTTTAAGTTTGGAGCTATATATTTAATCTAATTCAGCTAATTAGATTTGCAATATTTATTATTGCTAATTAAATATTTAGTTCAATAATAAATATTAAGTTTTCTTACTAAATATGTAGTTTAGAGCTACAAATATAGTTTGGAGTTTGCTTATTACGTGTTCTTTTAAGCTAAATATTTAGCTCCAAACTAAATATTTAATTTGAAGTTAAATATTTAGCTTGCTAACTAAAGATTTAGCTTGAAGTTACATATTTATCGCGCTAACTAAATGTGTAGCTTTAGAGATAAATACTTGTTGTGGAAGTCCAGCTTGTCAATTATTTAGTTTGAAAGTTGCTTTTCCAGCCTATTGGAGGCTCTTGCAGCCTCCCAGTACCAAGGTTACGCCCCCTAGTGGCCACTCTGGGCGCTGCAGCTCATTGAAAGCTGCACCTCTGGTCTGCAACATCTCAATCCTGTCATTCCTTCGAAGTGCAGAACATTTTTGATTGCTTTGGAACTGCAGACTTGAACGTTTTGGCAGCTTTGTTAAAATTTGGTGTGAATACAAAACAAGAATTTCATCCAAACAAGACAGATGGACAACTTGGGGGAGATCTACTGTTGCAAAACAGATCTGGAGGCAAATCGAGACCTAACAGGAAAAGGGCTCGTAAATTCTGGTATTTTTTTCATAGTTTGTTTGTGGAATATTGAATCTGAGGTGAAGACGTACTCTGTTGTGCAGATTTACACAGGGAAGATTTTATTTGCCAAACTACACAGAAAAAAACTATTTAATACTGAAGAGGCTTAGTGAAGAAACAGCTCTGTCAAGACAAGAGCAGGAGACTAACAGTGTGGAAACTTTGGATTTGTGCTAAAGATTCATTTGGTGTCTTCATGTGTTACTGAAAATCATCCCTTTTTTAATCATTTAGTTAAAGTCTTCACTTTTTTATGATTCTGTTAGGAGCTAAACTTCAAGTTGGGGTGAAATAGAGATGGAAAAATATGATCTTATCCGAGTCAATTGAGAAAAAAAATGTTGCACATACATTTAACTGAGTAATATTGATGGAAATGAAGGTTTGAATATATAGGTGTAAAAAAATCAAGTGTAAGCTGAAAGCAGGTAAATATTCTGTTTTTAAAAGTAAAATGAATCCAATTAATTAAGCTGTGTATCATCTGCCTAGCTATGGTAGCTAATATTACTTAATCTTGGCTATTGGGAGAATATAGATTTTAAATAAGAAAGACCCCAGCATTGAGCCTTGTGGTACTCCATATGTGATTTTTGTCCATGGTGGTGAAAAACTACCTGTATAATTAAAGAAGTCCTTGTACTTTAGGTAAGATTCATACCAACTGAGTACGTTAGCACAGAGTCCAACCCAGCTCTACAGTCCAGGGAAAATGTATTAGCCTCTTATATACTTTATATATAACAGAGTACTCAAAACCTTTACTCAAGTAAAAAAAGTATTTGGTAAAAAGTCTACTCAAGTACTGAGTAATGATCAAATTATCAATCATTTAATATTTAAAAATACATCATCAGAAGAATCAAAAATATAAATCTATGTGGAAATTTTAGTATTTTAAGAACCAAAGTGACAATAATTCATGTAAGTAACAAAAAAATAACAAAATCAGCTAAAAGAAAATGTTTCCAAATCTGTTTCTTTCAGTATAAAACTGATAAACTTCAACAAAACATGGTTGTTTGCGTCTGTGTCTGGTAATGTTTTGTTAAAACATGTTAGATTGTCATTCAGTGGGTAGAAAATCCAGAAATTTTACTCAAGTAAGAGGAGAAATACTTAATAATAAAATTACTCAAGTAAAAATAAAAAGTACAGCGCAATAAAAATTATCCTCAAAGTTCATATTTTCCAAAGTTGCTCAAGTAAATGTACAATATGCACAATCAAACATATTCCAAGTCTTTTTAACTTCAATATAAACTGAAAGAACCGATTCTACTATCTGTTACTTTGGGATAAAATACCATAAATTAACATGTACACAGATCATGTTTGAGGGGAATACATATTCGGTGATGAAGAGATCATCCAAGGGACAAACGCCATCAGAGATGGAGAGGAGGGTGAAGACAGAGTGATGAAATGCTGTGCAACTATCAGAGCGTCCCATTGGAGACCCAGCGGCATGCCAAGGTGTGTGTGTATGTGTGTGTGTGTGTGGGAAAGAGTTCTGGATGCTCCAGCTTCACATAAGAATCCAATAATCTCCCAGCGAAGGTCCGATGGACTCCACCACAGCGCATTAGCATGAAGATAGATGGACCAATTATGAAGCTTCACAACACATTAGCAGGCAGCTACCAGTCAGTCGTCTGTGGGAGCGTCTCAGCACCGTCCACATCTGTGGACGTTTATCACATCATTGAGGAGCGGGCTGGGACGCCGAGCAGAGGGAGATGAGTTGATGAGAGTGATTGTGTTCTTTCAGTCGACCGTGTCAGTCTCAACTTTCCGAAGGATCAACGTTCGCCTCGACGTCAGAGACCAAAAATCAGAGACGGAGAATTCAGACGGACCCAGATTAACGCGATTCACTGTGTCGTGTAACAAGACGCAAACAATCGTGTAAATGAAGTTTTACTGAAGGTTGCTCGAAGGTAGCTGTTGTTGCTACATTTACTGTTAGCAAATCAATAACGCTCAGTTGTAGCCGCTGACAAAACGAAACTTGTAGATGTTAGTATTGCTAATTCAGTGCAGTGTGCCACAGCAAACGGGAAAATAACGCAGAAAAAACGAAGAACAACTCAAAACCACTCGTATTGTTTTTTCCTCGCTCTCCGTTAGCCTACATTACACAAAGCCCTGTTGCCATAGCAACTGACTGACAACAGCTCCACTGTGTGTGTCAGGATTCAACACCAAAAAACACACAAACATTTCCTGCTCAAAAAACAGAACATTTGGTTTGTTGCAGTTGTACGTTTTCAGGCTTTATGTTTATTTTGCAATTATTAATAAGTGATCGTCTGAACACAGCAGTGATTGATTAGCTAATTTATCACATTAAATTCTGCAGCACGTCTAGACGTTAAGATTGTCAAAGTCAAGCTAGCAGAATAGCTGACCTACTTCCTACACCCGTGCTACTTATTTGTTTTAAATTACACCTTTTTCCTGACCTTGTTATCTAGTTGTTATAGAGTTGATCATTGGTATCAAAGCACACATATGATGTGTATATTTAAGATTTAGCACGTTAAATTGACACTTGACAGCTAAAAAAACCCAGTGTTAGTCATCATTGGCAAGCGTTTGTTTTGCTCTTGAGCGGGAAGATCTTGTGCTTGAGATTTCATGCTGCGACTTTATGCATGCTCAAACAGGAAAAGTTTTCACAAAAAAGCAAGGAAGTTTCAGAGTTTGAAATGTCAAAAACCAGAAAACACACAAATTTTGAAATTAATCTTTGAAATTCTCTAGAAAAAAACATGGGAATTTCTGAGTTTAAAAAGTGGAAACATTTTGATTTTTGCAAAAAGTAAAAAAATTTACAAACATCTCGAAAATTGTGTTTCAAAATTTGAAAATGCTAATTCAAACTCAGAAATGCCCTTGTTTTTTCTTGAAAATTTCTAAGATTAATCTCAAAATTTCAGAGCTTTTTTTTTAATAGCAAATTTCAAACATTTGGGGCTCAAAAATGTCCATGTTTTTTCCTGAGTTTTTGACAGAAATGTCCTACTCCTTTTCCTTTTTTACCTACAATGGCTTTAATACGCCGTGGTACAAATTTAAACATTGGTTGGGTCTCCATCCATTCAACTTGGATTTGTTGGAGCGTCTCTTCTTTTTGTGGGTTGCCTCAAAGCTACATCCATGGCCAGCCATTGAACCAACTTGTAACTGGCAAGATGTTTGTACAATTTCTTTCTAACAAATTAAAAGAAACATCCAGAGCTCATCCAGGAGGCCCGTCTCATCCAGAGGGCCCGGCGCAGCCGCCAGCGTTCAGACGGGACGACGCGTTAGCTCCAGCAAGCCCAGCGAATCACGAGCAGAGAACCGCAGAACAAACAACACAGAAACGTTGTGATGCATGCATGCAGGCTGGCAGGCGCTCCCTGACCCCCGAGGCTGCCTCCGTCATGTGGTTGTGGGAATGTCGCTGGGATTTGTGTTCCAGTGGCTGCAATAACAGGGATCAAATGGGAACATGTGGACAGAATTCCAATCCGGAGGCCGAGTTTGATGCTTCTCATGTCCAATCTGTTCTCCGGGTTTCTGTTCGTCATGAAGAGACGGAGGAGGCGGAGGATCAGCGACGGCTTCTTCCTGCTCCAGCCGTCAATCTGCTGCGCTTCATAGCTGCTGTGCAGAGTTAGGAGCCGTGTCATCTTTAATGCATGAACAGCACTTGTTAGAGGGAGACGGCATTTCCTGCATCACATCGTGTCCTTTTGCCCTCGCCTTTTTTAAATTTCCTGCATTTAGTGTTGGTGATTCTTGGTTGGATTGGAGGGTGGACCTGGGGGGACATATGGCCCAGTTTTCATTACTGACTTAAACAATCCGTTCTCTAATTGGCTTCGATAAAACTTTTATGTTTGTTGGAGATATTCAGGTCATCACAGCCGTTTAGGAGTCTTGCAAAACGTCTCTATAAAGAGCCTGATTTAGTTGATTTTATGTTTCTCTCTTGCTCTGCTCATTTGTTGATGATTATTTGTTGTAGTGAACATAAAGTCACATATTTATGTTGCTGCATTCCCACTGGATGCTGAGGATATCTGTTTTTCATACAGCTGAAACAATTAATCAGATTAATCGTGATCAATTTTTTTGCAATAATCGTCAACTAATTTAGTAATCGATTAATCGTTTACTGTCACATTCTCATTGGACAGGGTAGGCAAGAATAAGCTCTGCTTCGGCCTATTCCTTTTTTGGTAAACTATGGGTTTGTTTATTGTTCTTTTGTTGTTTTCTGTGTTTGATGTGGACAGTTTGCCAAAATAAAGTAATTGAATTGAATTTAAATAAAGTAATTGAATTGAATTGAATTGGATGCTGTTGGATATCTAAGTTTTCTGTAGGGCCGAAACGATTATTTTAATCATTAATTAAGTATTGAAATAATCAACTAATTTAGAAACTGATTAATCGTCAACTGTTGCTGCATTTTCATTGGAGGATATTAGATCTGTTTTTCATTGGGCAGATTCGATTAATCAGATTAATCATGAAGATTTTATTATTGTTTAATCATCAGCTAATTTAGTAATCGATTAATCATTAACTGGAATATACAGACTCAAAAAAGAAAGAACGACATCCTCAGAGATATAATTAACCCAACAATGTACAATAAATAAATACATTTTGAATTTAAGATAAAACAAAACCTTCTTTCTGTAAACCAAAACTCCCCAAGTGGCAGTTTTCATTTCATCTGGTTCAAATTCAGCGAAAAATCTCCAATTAAGCACCTTTTTTTTATCCAAATCTTAATCAGTTGCGCTCGGTAACTTCTTCAGGAGTTTTCATGTTGTTTCCTTCACTGGTTTGTGCTGCAGCGCCCCCCACAGGCAAGGAGGTGAACAAGTTTTACAGAAAGTTTGGTTCACAGTGTAAAAGCGAATCGCAGCAACTGGAAATGTAACAAATGTTGCAACCGAATCGAGCCGAGTCTACCGGACTATTGACATTTACATAAAAGCCTCGACTGTTTCCAGAAAAATGTTGATGAAAACAAAGTTTTATTTGTCTTGCAGTCTCATCCCCAGATGGAGGTATGAAAGATTGAAGTGTTTTATTGCAAATACTCCCCAAAAACCAGAGGATAGTACTATGAAAACTATAAATTTGTGAGTTAGTCTTTCGTTGTGTCCTCTTTACTTTTGTTGTCAATTAGTTGGACAGCTTTAGCAGAAAGTGTCGGCCGGAGATCCTGCAGGGTTTGCATGTGTCTGCGTGGGCGTAACTCCCAGACAGATGAAGAGGACCGGATGAAACACCAGAACCCGACCCAAATGATTTTTCTTTCCAGCTTTCAAAACAACGTTTGTGATCTCTTACTCAGCCTGCAAAGACGGAACGGAGACACAACCTCGGTGTGTGTTTGTGCACTTTCGACAGATTTGATAATAAATGGGAACGAGACAGAAAATTACAACCAGACCTTTGGTGAAGAGATGCACCATATGATCAAAAACAAACCAGTCATCTTTTCCCAACGAGTTAAATAAGAGATTTTAACTTGTGACCTGCTGGAAGCTTTTGATCTTAGCATTTGGCAAAAACATGGAAAGTCAAATTAAAACAAAGCTGAAACAAAGAGACCCAGGAAAACACAGAAACACACACCAATAAAGTAAATAGAAACCCAAGTTTTGAAGCTTTGGGCGCTCCGGATCTAAAAGACGCAGGATTAAACATGTAAATCCTTCGCTTGTAAACAAGTTCAAATTGAGAGCCGGACCGGCGGACCCGTCGGTCCATGTGGAAAACAGTTTACTGGGTTGAGACGCATATGGATCCAGTTGGCCATCAAAGGCCAGAGAGGGAAAAATAAACACTTTTTTGTTTTAAAAAACGGATTTCTCTTCTAGAAATACTCCGAGCTGGAGTAACCGGTTGAAAAGTTTCCCCAAAATCCTCCTGACTGCGTGTGTTTGTATGAGAAAGTGTGATTACATGTGTAAATTTGCATGTGTGCGTCCCGTCCTGTGACTAATGTGGCCCGTCCAACTGGTGTTTATTTTCGGGCGTAATTACAGAGAGAACTGGAACGAAGCGTGACGAAGGGGTGATGGAGAAACAGATCGACAGAGAGAGGAAGAAACACACGAAGAAAAATGAAATAAAATAAGCAAATTAAACTCATGAGAGGAACGGGGGGGAACGGTCTTCCTGTCGGAGGTCAAGGACCGCCAGGAAACCTGGAGATTCGATGTGTCATCCAGGCTTCAGTTTGAGGTGAATTTAAACAATTTTAACATTCAGTGTTCGTCCTTAATAATTACTACGTCTCTTATTCATAAGGCAGATGAACTAAATATAGCAAGACCCATTGAGCAATAATGAACAGAGTAAATTAATAGAATATATCAGTTTTTCGTAACACATTTCAGCAACAAGGCAGTTCAAAGTGTTATACAGGCTGGACAATGAATCAATAATATATATATATATATCGCAATAGACCTGATCAAAATCAATAAATATGTCTGAAACAATATTCAATATATAGAACATTCACTCACTCTCTCACTCTTTGGTTACCTAGCAACCCTCTCACTTTTTGGTTACCTAGCAACCACATGATCAGTAACTGGAAGAGCAGTTGGTAAAGGTTTTACCTCATAAATGGTAAAAAATAAACAACAATGGCATGGAGAGAAAACTGTAGATACAACAGGGATATCTACAGACGGCCGATATTTAAAACAATAATTATCTTAGAAAAAGCAAAACAAATAAGAAATTTTGTGATTAATCTCAGAATTTTTCAAGAAAAAACTTGAAACTTTCACATTTTATAAATTTTTTTCTGAAAAAAATTAATTTCTAAATTTCAAAGTTTTTTTTTTTAGCAAATTTTTGACTTTTCAAGATATTAAAAAAAACAAAATTCCTTGTCATTTCCAGAAAATTTCTGAGATTGATCTAAAAGTTTCTCAATTTATTGAAGCACATTTTCAACTTTTGAAGCTTAAAATGTCCTTGTTTTTCTACAATGGCCCTAAAATGCCATCATCCAATCCAGAGTCAACACACAGCTTCAGCTATTGAAACTAAAAACCAGCGGCCTTATGTCACCTGAAGAACATTTGGAGGATTAGAGGAACAATGTCTCAGCGAGATCCAGAGAAACTCATTAATGTGTTTATCTTTAGTCACATTGATTACTGCAACAAGCTTTAAATCTAGACTAAAAACTGACCTGTTGCTTTTGATTCATTATAACTGGAACAATGACCAACATATTTTGATGTCTACTGATGATAGTATTTGATCAAATGTAATGTTTATTGCTTATTTCATAATTGGTTACTGTTTTTATGAAGTAAAGCAGTTTGAACAACGTTGTTGCTCAAATTTGCGATTCAAATAAACTTGAACTGACTACAAGACTTAAACTTTTCTCCTCCATTTTGGTAAAAAAAAACAAAGACTTTAGAGTTTGGTGAGTTGCCACCTACTGTGTAAAACACCCAAATATTTCAGCAGAAGGTGTTAAAGCTGCAGTAATGAGTTGGGGCTGAATAAAAGCTTTTTATTAAGATTTAACGATGTGTTCACTGTACGTAGTTCTCTAATACCAGCAGAGAACAGAGCTGGGATCATGCTAGCACACAGAAACACATGTTACAGTAAGCAGCTGACCCCTGACCTTTAGGCTGTCTGGATCCAAGTGGGAAAAAAACCACGTCTCCCACTGTTAACATGGACTTCACATCCTCTTCTACTCCCTCGCTAAAAGCGTCTTAAAAAGCCTCTGTGGGAGTATTAAACAGAAACAGGAGCTTCTGTGACAAGCTAATCACTAGCCAACGTGGAAAAATCGGAGCTGCCGCCATCAGGGAAGACGGGACAGAAAATGACATCTGGAACCAGGATGGAGGCTCGCTGTGGAGATAATGGTTCAATCTGGGCCAGTTATTTTAACTATCGAGTAATTTTACTGCTATTTGTTCAGCCTGTCACTGAAATGTCACAGAAGATGATAAATACTCGCCGCAGTTTGGCTTGTTTGCTCAACAATCCTCAAACCAAGGATCGTGAGTTATAGACAGGCGGAAGGACAAAACTAGGAGCCATGAATGTTGGACTTTCTGGCTTTATGCTCGACTTTACTGGGTTCTAAAGTTATTTAAATCAAAGTTTGTTTAAAAGAAAACAATTCTACATTTTTATTGTTTAGAAGCAAAAGAAATAAGCAAACTCAGCACAAATCATGTTTTTTTTTTTAATATGTTTTATTGATTTGTTTCTTTGGAGCTGTCTTAAGGTCCCAACTTAATCAAGTTTAGGTCTGAACTTTGACTGGGCCGTCGCAACATCTTGCCTCTAGTGTTTTCAAGCAATTTTGTTGTAGATTTGTTGCATTGTTTGGGATCATCCTGTTGGTCACATTTGATTCCGAAATACTTTGAAATTAAGGCTGCAACCAACAATTTATTTTTATTGTATTAATCGATTAATCAGTTATTCTTAATTGATTATTTAGATAAAATTTGGCACTAACTGTAGATTTTTCATCCAAGTCTTTTCTATAAAATCAGTTTAATCGTGATTAATCAAATATTGAAATAATCGTCAACTAATTTTGTAACCGATTAATCATTATCTGATAAAAGGTGATTTTTGTATAGAACATATTGAGAGCAGTAATTAAGTCAAAACTGTACAAAAATATATACATTTTATATTGAAGATAAAAAACATCTTTGTAAATATGCTCAAATCAAAACTCATCAAATGGCAGTTTCAGCTCCATCGGATTCAAATGATGTAAAAATATCATATTAAGAACCTTTTGTTATCCAATTAATAGCCAGTTAATCTGAAATCAATCAACAGATCAGCCCTACATAGTTTTTATGTTAAGTCGAGCAGTTTGAGAAAGGAGATGCATCATTTACTAAAAATGATCAAGCATAGCAATGCTACATTATTGCATTTTAGGCAATTAAATGTCTATTTTCCTATTTATAGAAGGAATTTAAGTATTTCTTGGATCTTTAAATGTATTTCTAATATTGTATAAAAAGGCATACATGAAAAATCTGCAGAAAGTGCCAATTTTTTTATCTTCTAAATCAATTAATCATCAGAATAATCGATTAATCGTTAACTAAAATAATCGTTAGTGTCATTTAGCATATTTTTATGTATTTTCTGTCATTCCATGTGACTCTTTGGTCAACATTTGTGTTTGTTTTTCATTTATGCCTCTAGTAAAAAGGTTTTGCTGCCCTCTGAATTAAACAGGTAAAAAAAGAAGGCAACAAGCAAAGCTAATGTGTCTTATTAAGTAAGAGGGTCACCCAGCAGGCGCTGTGCTGTTGACTTTAGGCTGCTTAGGAAGAGACCCGGGGTTCACCAGCAGTTCACAAGACCCTCGTAAGATGCCGCTAAAGGGGCCCGTGAGGTATTCATAACCTGCTTCCACGGAGACCTCCCGCTGCTAAACAAATCATTAGCATCCTGCACAAACCTTGTAAGACTCCAAAGAGTCAATTTTGAGGAAATGAGAAACCCTGGCCAATTTACCTGTGGACGCAGCTGCATTTTTCACATTTCAGAAGGTGCCTCAGAAGTGGCTGAGTTCAATTCGTTTTCGGAGTCAACAACTTTGAAGATCGGCATTCTGGATAAACGTTCTATTAAATTAAATAGTGGCTGGAGAAAAACGGCTGATCAGCAGCAAATTAGTCGAACAATGCTGACAAGAGCGGTCTTACTTTGACTCTTCTGGCATTTTTCGCCTCCTATTACATTACAAGCTTCATTGCATTTGGTTTTATTACATTAGTTGCATTTGCTTTGGGAAGAGATTGAGTTAAAGGCATCCAGTGGGTCAAAGCGAGGGGTCGTGTCTTACTGGCTGACCGCCGCCGAGGTTGAACCCATGACCCCTCAGTTACAGGCAGAGCCTCCACACTGCAAAACAATAAAAATATTTCAAGCGAACATAACTTAATTCTCATCAACTTGTTGGTTGTACTCAACTCAAACAAGTGGTGTGAACTTTTGGATAAAAAACTCTTGATAAGTGGAGTCAGTGCAAAAAAAGTTAAGTATTTGATTGGCCAACAAGGTTTCCCACAATGCATTGCACCATAGATTAAACCACTTTTTTATGCAAAAAAAATAATAATAAAATAGTTTAAAGATGTTTAAAGTGAAAAGGTAAAGTCCAAAGCCAGTTTCAGACCAGTACGGCTCTCATTAGCTATATTTTGGTATTTACATTTGAACAGTTGTGAATTACATGTTCATTTAATGACCGATATGCCTTATGACTGTCTTTGTTTTAATGAAAAACATGAGCAAACTATCACTCAGTCCTATTTTTTCTGTCAAAGTTTCTTTTCATAAAAGTAGGTTCTAGTAAACAAATTAACATTTTGGGTGTCTTTAATTACAACATATTCAGATTTATTAAGTTAAGTTAAATTTGCAGCATTACGTATTTTCCAGTCCCATTTTATTGCATTATCAAGTAACTATCTTAACTTCAGTTGTTAAATGAAACCCTATTTATATCAAATATGACTTAAAAAATGTTACCTTCTAATTTAACACCTTGAAATTGGGCCTCTGTCTCTTTAATAACTCCTGCGCTTTCTTAAACTCCGCCTTCATGAATTCGTCCCAACATGGCTCCTCTATTAACGCTTTGTTTTTAGCAGTGGAGACACTGCACTGAGAAGTAGCTCCTACATCGAGCTCAGTAGATGTTCCACCAGGTGTTTGCTAATTGCTACTGGCTAGTTTGAAGGAGCTGAATCTTGGATGCTTGGTAACTGTAGCTACAAGGAGGGGCTGTGCCTCAGAGGCGGAGCTAGGTCCACCTAGGTGTTTTGTATAGATGAATGGTGGCCATTCTCAACTCAAGATTTCTCAAACACGAGTTAAGAATCGAAGCAGCATTCCAGGTGTGTTTTTGATGAGGGAATAAGTTTATAACATGATGTAAAGCTTTAAAAGAGTTGATTTTACATGATACTATCCCTTTAAGTTACGCCCCCTGAGTTCGCAAATACTTTTTAAGTAAGGGGAACTGATTACCTTTTAACAGAATTAAAGTTGTGTGTAGTTTTATGTCATTACAACTTACCCAAAAACTAACTCAAAGTTAGCTGAGTTGTGTACTCTTAAGAGGTACTACTTGCACATAAACATTTTGAAGTTTTGAAAATGTAATTTTTTGAGGCAGCGAGTTTGAATGCATATTTTTTAAGTTACTCAATCAGTTAATATAACGGAAACAAAAACATTTTGAGGCGAGTTTGCATGTATTTATTAAGTAAGGAGAACTAAATAAGTTTTAGAGTGTGTACCGCTGTGTCATCACAACTTACTCAAAAATGGTCAAGTTAGTCAAGTTGTGTTATCTTAGAATGCCACAAAAATATTTTTAAGTTTGGAAAACTTGATTTGTTTTGAGGTCAGGAGTTTGCATAAATTTTTTTAAGGTAAACTCCACTTGTTGCGTTTTAGAGTGCAGAAGCCACGCGGCCCGCTCCTCCGTGTGCAGCCCAACGGCCGGAGAGGTTCTGGTGTCAGTTTGGGTGACAGGGGAGCCATTGTGCTGCGGCGAGGGCCTGCCTGGGAAATTCTAGGTAAACGGCGCTCGGGGGCTCGTAAGGGCGTCGCTGATGGGCTCGCGGGGAGTTCACGGTGTGGTGGAGGGCGTTTGTAACGTAGTGATGAGGGTTCATAAGGCTGGCGTTACAGGCACAGGAAGGTCAGGAACTCCAGCAGCCAGCGGCCGGGTCCAGACTCCGTAGCCTCTCTGTGACCTCGCGGAAAACCAGCTCGTTTTTTCATCCCCTCTAGCTTCGACTCTTACTGTTTACAGCAACAGCGAGATTGCCAATCCATGACCACAAACTTCATTTAGCTTAGCTTTCTCATTTCATTCGATTCCTAATAGCTGTGTTTTATTTTGTCTTCTCTGGATGGGAGCTATAAAGTCAGTGTGTTTAACATACCCACAAGTATTCATATTTTAGCCTCTCAGAGGCACTTTTGGTTCTGTCGAGAGCCCAACACGCTTGTTAAACTCTCCCATTCATCCTCCAGTTTACCTCTAATCACTCCCTGGTTTTTTGTTTCTCCTTTCATTTCTTCATCCCCATCCCACCACTTTCTGTCCCCCGTTCGTAGAGGTGAAGAGTGCACAGGAAAACGCTGCTGACGTTCCTTTTGTCTAGCACTTTTTCTCATTTCCTTCCACATACTTTGGCCCCATCACGGTCGGCTTCGAGATTTATCTTGTGTTTTTTGCTACGGGGGTTACAGTCATTACCAGGCGCTGGACCTGGGACTAAGAGGAGAGACAACGCTCTGTTTATGCTGCACTCTCAAAATATAGGCAAATGTAAATAAGATAATGGTCAAACAGAGGAATTAAGGTCTGGAAACTCAAGTCTCATGTTCAGACATTTTTTATTCCTTCTATGTGTATGTTTGTGTTTTCCTTTTGTTTCCTGCTTCAAAACTGCAGCCACTTGAGAATTTTCTGTTATATATTGTAGTTTCCACGTTGAAGTTTGAAACAGGGTGAGTGCGCATCCTTAAAGAGTCTAAAAACACACCTGTTATCATTCAAAACTCACATTTTGCACCTTTTTATACTTCCATTTCGGTCTCAACTGCTTTTAAAAACAACTTAAAAACAAAACCAAAGAAACCCCAAGCTGTTTTCCTGAAATAAGTGAATGCCCGTTACCTAGCAACCCCAGCCAAACCCAGCCCGTTACCTAGCAACCCCAGAACTGAGTAGACTTAAATCTCATTTTCTGAGAATAATTTTGTGCACAAAAATGTAATTAACGTGTTTTTTTATATCCCATACATCTATCCTAACTTATTCAACGAAGCGTAATTGGTTACATTTAAATTAATGTATCTAAAATGAAGGCATTAAAATGTCTTAAATTCTTCAGAAAGTTGGCCTTTAATACGTGAATCACAGATCTTAAATTTTGTCTTGGCATGACTTTGGTGGGACTTTTCTGTTAGGCAAAAGTATGAGTTGTACGTAAACATCTTTATTACGATCTCTAACTCAAAGCGGTTGAAGCTACCGCTAACTAGCTGCTAATATACCCTTGCTAGCTTTTTTGCACCTGCCGTGGGTAGGTGCAAATTTATTGCCAGTTGTCTGGAAGAAGTTCTTACATTTATCTAATCATAGATCTTGACATTCATTCACAATGGCCTTAGAAGTCTTTAATTTGAGTTGGAGAAACCCTTTAAAGACTTTACATCCTTGTTCTGACAGAGGAGATTCCTCACAAGACTTTTACTAGGAACATCAAGGCTGGTGGTCCATCCTCAAACAATGACTAATTCCTGGAAAAGGCTGGGAAAGGGAATTATTCTTGGTTATATGTGAATGTGGGCAGGGATTCCTGGGCTGGCCCTCTGATGGCACACTATGGAGCAAACAGTGGTCAAGTTTCTGATGAGGAGCTCAACACCGTTTGTGACTGCATGCGGTCGAAACCGAAGTCAAATTCCTCATTTGTATCCAAAAACTTGGCGAATAAAGTTGATTCTGATTAGTGAAAATACGGACCACTAATTCTGTTTGAGTTAAAAGTAGCTAATGTTATGTCACTTTAATTGTTTTTATCTTAACATTTTATCAGTATAGGGAATTGTTTGTTATATCATGTGGATTATTGTGTTTTATAAGGCTTTCCATCCTCCTTGCAGGGATTATCTCAAAAGGTTAAATTTTGTTCAGGTTTGTTCCATTAGTTCATTTTTAATGATTCTGTTGAACCACAATGTCTGATTTTATTAATTTTTCAGTAAATTTGTATTTATTATTACTTTTGTCAGTTTCAAGTTATTTCAGTGACATTTTTGGGCTTTTCTTAATGGAGAGAAACCAACAATTATCCACGTGTCAATACAGCTACACATAGATTTATATTAATATATATAGAGGTCATAACGTTACTCACTAGTAGGCATGCGGTTTATCCCACAGGTTAGCATCTGTTTATTCCCTCCTGCTCTATTTGCTCACATGAAATGTATTTTATAATGGTTGAATTCCCAAAACACACAGTGGGGGCTGTGTTTTAAGAGGCAACACAAGTGGTTTTAAGTCCCACTTTTATGTGCTGCTCTAAGGCAACGTTTGTTTTGATGGCTACCATTAACTCACCCAGGTTTACTGGGAGCGGCACACAGGTTTCACAGACTAAACCATCATACAGGGGCGTGTCCTGCCTCTACGAAGTTGTTTCTACCTGTAAGAGGTCAAAAATAAAGTCCCAGCAGTAACTGGCCTGCTGTTTGGAGGACTTCCCGTTTATCCACCAGTATGCGCCAAGGTTAGGGTGAAAAATGTTAAAATGCTTCACATTAACAGGAAAACATGACCTTGGTTGATCTAACCGTGCTAATCTTTCAGGAACAATGTTCACTTGAGATTAAATCAGTAACTTTATGTGTTTGTTGGCTGAAACGCCGTGTTCTACCAATTATTCATGCACATTTCTCAAACTACAGCTTATTATTTATATGAAAGTGCAATTGGGAGGTTTAAATTAAGGACGTGTCTCAAGAACAAAAAAGTTTTATTTTATTGTTCTGTTTAGCATTTAGCAATCAGCCAAACGAAGCCAAGAAGCTTCGTGGAGGTGGTTTATATTAGCAGAAAATCATAATCCAAGGTCCATATGAACTTCTGTGCAAACAAAGCATATTTAAGTCCTGGTAATTTACAGTTTTGTTGCTTAGAAATCTTTATTGCAGGATATAATTGGAGCTTGGCATCCTGACATTGCTGCCATCACCATGCTGGAACATTTTGTCTGCAATGTGCGAAGAAATCCGCCGTGGTGGGAAGGAAGTTTTTGGATTAAAACAAAAAAATATTTTACATCCACGGCTACATTTATCAGCTATGGAAAATAGAAGAATAATGCCTGTATTTACTGAGAATAAGGAGACATAAATACAAATTAAAGGGGTAGTTATTCTGTCTTTTTACTAATTGAAACACTGTGGAGGGAAAAGAAAGAAATATGTCTTAGAAAACTGTTTATTATGGGGTTTAATTGGTCTGCAAGTTTTTTATTTTATTTTATTTCTGTATTCCAAGTTAATTTCTCAAGTCCCAGCTTGTTTATCAGAAGGTTCTGGTCCAAAGACGATAATTTAAAACGTCATCCAGGGTTTTACATCTCAGATGTCTAGTTATAGTCTCATCACCTGATTGGATTCATCAACATTTATGGATAGATACAACTGAGTGTCATCAGCATAACAATGAACATTTATCAAATGCAGTCAGATAATTTTGATTTAGCAAAAAGAAATGACCCAAGTACCAAACCCTGAGGTGCTCCGTAACCGATTCTGAGGAAGATCTATAGGAGTAAACAGGAACCTGTGCCTCTCAAAAGTATACACACCCTGTTATAAAATAAATAATGAGACCGTAACAGGGATGGGAATTTATCGTATCGCTTATTGTTTATCTTGATTTCTTATGATAAGAATTTTGATTTATATTTGTCACGGTTAATTCCAATTAATGATGTTTATAACAATTTTCTTACTGTATTTGCATTGTTTTTAGAGAATCAAATACTTCAGCTGGAGGGGAAAACATGAATGAAACTGTTTCAATAAGCTTCATAAAAATGCACAAACAAAGGGTTAAGTTCATATTTTTTTATTTCTCAGCTGCTGATGTTTTACGGTTTTACAATGTTTTGTTTTTAAAGTTTTCATTTAAATGTTAATTTTCTATTTTAATAACAGGGATTCATGCAGTTAAAGGGTTACAACAGCAGACATTCAGCTGGTACTGTTTAACTTTTCGGACCCGGGGTCTGATCTTTCAACACCTTTACAACAGAAACACTTCCAGGTAAAGTCAGAAATGAGTCTCACAGTTTTGCTTGGAGGCATTTATGCAGCATGTTCAAGTTGAGAGGTCACGGGGTCAGACGTGAGTTCATCTTAAAGGGGAATTTGTCAAAAATAAAAAAAGAGAAGCTTTGTCTACACTTTTTTGTTGATTTAAAGATGCAGAAAAGAAGCTTTAAACTCTTTTTTTCAGGCCTGATGGAGGAATTTAGCTTCACAATAAACACATGAAGACAGAGAAGCAGCTCTGTTTTTGTGTTTATGCTTCTGTGCCCTCAGCTGAATTCCCCCGACTCCCATTACTGTTTACCTCTGAAAGCCCTGGACTCGTTTTCTGCGGTCCAAACGTTCATATTCCACTGCTCAGGGTTCAGACCAGAACACCTAAGGCCTCAGAAGGTCACAAAGACTCTGATGTCACTCTCTGGATGGTCAGAGAGGAGGCAGGCAGATTCCTGCTAAACTCTACTACAATACTATAAAGACAAGAAAAACAATGTAACACTTGGCTTAAAAGCCATTTGTGTTGGAGAAAAAGGAAGTAAGTTAGGCTGTTTTGTGACCTGACAATCCAGTAGACTCGGTTCGATTGCCAACTGCTGCAGTTCGCTTTGACACTGCACTATGTCAAACAAACCAAACCCTTTGAAAAAGCTGTTCCCCTCCTCGCCTATGGGGGCGCTGCACCAAAAACCACTGAAGAAAACACCACAGAAACCTCAGAAGGAGGCACTGAGCACAACTTCCTTCTTCGGAAAATGAAAAAAAAAAAAAAGAAAAAGTGGCGTGGCGTCAGATTTTAAAGATTATAGGATTTCAAACTGCACCAGAGTTTACTTACCAAACCGAGTACAAGGTTTGTAGGCGGACCAAAGTTTGATTTTTTGGTCCAAATCAGAGTTCGATTCTGTGTTCAAACCTCCACAAACAAACTGAACTTTCTAGTTCACTTTGATTAAAGCTTACCAAACAGGACTGGTGTGAATGCACCCTTAAATACCAGTGAAGAGAGTCATATTGTCAAGTCCTTCTCCTTCTTTCACTCCCAGTTGGATTCTTTCCAATGTCTCTAGAGATATTGTCCAACTCCAATGCCTACCTCTGTTCTCAAAGTTGTTGGAAAAAGGCTTTTGATTGATTGTTCAACTCCTTGCAAGACCTTAGTTATTTAACCCTTGTTTTAATTTTATCAAATGTTCACCTGACAGAAGGCCTCTGCGTCTGAGTTGTTTACAAACCTGAAACATGACAGTAAGGTTCCCCAACCAGACATCCTCCTCTCCACAGCCTCACCTAGAACAGGATCAGTCCCAAAGAACACCAACACGGCACAGAGCGAGCTTGACTTGTCAATGCAGTTCTTCCTTTAGTACACAAAGTCCAGAAAGCTTTTAAAACAACCCGATACCTCAAAAGATTCAGTTGTAAACCTTCTCAAGAACCACAAAACACACCAGCGCAACTAAATCCTCACAGGAGTTCCCCAACCAGGATGAAAGTCCTGGTCGGTCACTTTCATCCTGCAGTTAGATAATCAATCAAAAGAACAACCAATAAGTGTGATCCCTGGATAAGAATCTCTTTAGAATGACGCTCCGGTCCTCCTCCTTAAACGTTAGTGTACCAGTCCTCCATGTGACACTGAACGTCACGTCAACCAAGACAAACCCAACGGTGTCCGAAGCCTTCAGACCACCGAGTCCAACCTCATCCACTGCTGCTGCAGGTTCCTTCCTCAGCAACCTCTGCCCTCATGATGAATCCATCTTTTAAAGTCTTTACATCCTCCATAGAGATACTGGGCGATAAAATCCTTAAAATGGAATACCCTAAGCCTCAAAAACAATTTAAATTTCCCTAACCATAAAAAACAAGCAAGCTAATCTTGCAGAAATTAGCATTTTAAGTCCAAGTGCAACACCTGGAGGTGAAACATGGCAACAGCTGTATCTGTACCTGTTCCTTTAGGCTCTGTAGATACAGAGTAGAACAACTTAAAACACTATGAACCGTGGTAGAAGCAGTAGCTGATTGAAAGCAACTCTTTTCCTCTATCAATGTCCAGGAGAGCAGGTTAACAGTGAAACCATCTTCTGGTGCAGAATGCGAGCTGTTCCTGCTGTTTTCTTGCACTGTAGTAACCTTTTGCACATATAAAACCCATTTAGATTTCAGAGCAGTAATGGAGAGAAGCAAGGAACTATTTTCCAAAGAGCAAAAACACAACTGTATACGTTTACACACACTCACACACATATGCTTCGAACAGGGACCAAAGCAGCATGTTTGTGGTTAGTGCTGAGGAATTACCGAGGGTTTATGCCGTCATTTGCCAAATCCCAGGGGGTACAGAGGAATAATTCCACCAAAACACCAGAAGCCACAATAAAGCCTTCTGCTTGGGGACTGAGAGAGAAAGAATGGAGTGCAACAGAGGGCTGGGGAGGCAACGGGGGGCTGAAAAATGACAAAAACACAACCAGGATTTGACCCTTTAGGATGGGACGGACATAAAATGGAATGAAAAGGAGGAAAAAGGCTGGAAACAGCGATAATGTGATCTACAAAACCTCCAGTGGCCGACTGGGATAAACAATTAATCAGATTTATGATGCCATAAACTGAATTGAGTCTAATGGTGAATTCACACAGTCCTGTTTAGTTCGCTTTAATCAAACTGCAGTTCATTTATCTAGAAAGTCTGGTTCGTTTAAGGAGCTGTGAACGTAAAATCAAACTCTGGTCCATCTACACGCCTCGGTCTTGGTTTGGTGAAGTGAACTCTGGTGCGGTTTGAATGCATATATAAGGGAAACATGTTCTTCAATTAGTCTGGATCGTTTGACACAGTGCAGTGTGTATGCGAACCGTTTCCATTAACCATAATAATGTGCAAATTGCAATTAAGAAAGTACATTTGTTTTTTGTATTTTGCAAAACTGCAATGGAAGCACCTTTTCCACACCATGCCAGCTTCTGTAGATTGGCATTGCTAGCGCTACGGCTGATTTATGAACACATCTGAGTGTTTGCATTCGTTGCTGCTATGACTTACGTAAACAACCTTATTCACTGGTGAACACCACAACGGCAAAATTGTGTTTTTTCAACATCTAGGTAAAGATTTACGCACAGTTGTAATGGAAACACAGCTTGTGATTTGGGATGCCAGGTCTGCTGGTTCTGGTCCATTGGGTTTTCAGAAGCCTCGCTGACTTTGGACCAACCAGAACATTTAGAGCTCTTTGTGCTTCTTCCTACTTTCATTTTCTAGCAGGACTTGGTACCGCCCAATTCTCCTAAAGCTAGTTCAACTACCAAAGTATTACTGTGGCTGACCTTTAACCCCTATAGGGAATCTATTGGCTACGGTCAAGAGGAAATGAGAGACATAAGAACTAATAATGCTTTTCAAAATTTTGGCCAATAAAAACAAATGTTGAATGCTGAAAGCAGTAAAAAACAAAAGTTTGAATAAACCAGCAGGTAAAAGACGAAGGCGCTGAGGCATTCCTGTCTGTGTCGGACAATGAAGCAAAGACGGTAACTAGAGAGAAAATTACTTTTCTGTCAGTTGGTGTTGAAATATGGAGGAGAGACACAGATGATTGGCATCAAAACAGGGAGAAACACAACAATCGATCCATTAAAGGAGAATAATAACAGAAATAGCAAACATTGCGCTGCGTCACTCACATCTACAGTGTGTTAGATTATTTTCTCCTCAAATCTTCTGAAAGAAGGCCACATTCATCTGGCAATGACGTGTAGATGGAAAAATCCCAGCAGTGGAGAAGAAAAGGCGCATGAGTGAAGCTCAGATTAAAGGTGAGCAGTGATATTACTGAAGCATCTGCACCTGATCCTGATACCTGCAGACCAAATCAGAGAGAATCTGACTGGAAAAATCCTGTATCCCCAACAGATCTGACACTTCTTTCAGCATATTCCCATTTACACACCTGGGAGTAATAATCAGTGGATGGACGGACCACCTGCTGGAGAAATATGAAGATGAACACGGTGATGATGGAGCAACAGAACAGTGATGGACTGAATAAAGTCTTTATCGACTTTTTCTTGTTATGAACAGTGTGCTTGGAGCCAGAGTTTTATTTTGTTGTGACTTTTTGTCTAATTCAATTAGTTTTATTTAGTTTTTAGAGAAGGTTTGCTGGTTTGTATTGGTTAAATATTGTTTAGTTTCAGTCAGAGATGGGCTGAGGACCCAAAAATTGGACTCAAGTAAGAATAGCGATACTTCAACATAAGCAAAATGTCAAAGGAATTACTTAACTTGGAGTAAAACAATATTTGGTAGAGTAACTGATCAAATTATCAATCATTTAATATCTTAAAATTACATCATCAGACGGACCAAAAATATAAAGCGAAGGGGAAATTTTGGTATTTTAAGGACTAAAATGACAATAATTCATGTAAGTAACAAAAATTTAAAAAAAATCAGGCAACAGAAAATTTTTCCAAATCAATTTCTTTCAATAAAAAAAACTTGTGTCTGGCGAATGTTTGGTTAAAACATGTTTGTTTTTCATTCAGTGGGTAAAAAAGTCCAGAAGTTTTACTCAAGTAGAAAGAGTAGAAATACTTCATAATAAATTACTCAAGGACAGCGTAGTGAAAATATTCCTAAAAGTACTTTTCCCCCCCAAGAAAGTTAATGAAGTAAATGTAATTGAGGAAATGTTACTAGTTGCTACCAAACTCTGGTTTTTGGTTAGTTGTTATTAGTTATAGCAGTAGTTTCAGTTTTTTCATACTTTGGTTAATTTTTAGGTGCAGAACTCAAAAAGTATTGTGATTATCAACATTTGATTGGGGTAATAAATACTCAACAGAAGATAAAATTTTCAAAAGATGTGTCCAGTTATTGTTGAACAACCAACTGACAGTTTTCTCCCAACTTTTGTGGCGGCCATTTTGTGGATCAGTGTAAATGGAGTGCTGCAATTTTCCCGACAGCTGGTGTAAATTTCACATTATTTCTAAAGGTAAATAAATATATTCATAAACACAAAAACGAAGGATATTATATCTATAATTTCATCAAGATTTAGTTAGTTTTACAAATGCACGATATAGTTCCAGTTAGTTAGTTTTCCCCACTAATTACCATTTTTATTTATTTCTGTTCACAAAAATGTTTTCTGAATTTCAGTTTTTGTTGTTTTGTTCGCCTTAGTGGTACCACTTTACAAAAAGAGCTCCCTTAATAAATAGTTAATAGATATGTTATTAATTCCTCTCTAAACACTTTATAACTCAATAATAACAGTTTATTATGCATTAATTAAGGGTGAGAAGAAGAATCTGCCAGTTTCTTGCCAAATAATAAAGCAAGTCTGTTCATTTTTCACATTTCAGACTATGTTGTAAGTCCAGTAAGCATTTCTAAGCATAATTTGGTTTAGCATATAGGATAAAGAAGGTCCTTCTCAACCTTAATTAATGCATAATAAACATTATTATTTAAAAAGTGCTATAGATGAATGAATGACATCTATAAACTAACAGCCTTATTGTAAAGTGATACCGTTTTAGTTAGCAATAATAACCTTGTTTGGAGACATTTTTAACAAAAACAAAGAGAAGAACTTGTTAAAATTCGGGTAAGCAGGAATATGGAGCATAACGGGAAGCAACAGCAGGAACCAGTGGGGAGTAATGAGTTCGGGAGGTAAATATACAGAGAGGAGATGACTAAAGAACTAACTACAAGAAACTGACTGCAGCTGGGGAAGGGGGAAGAAAAGGACTAACGAGGAGATGACTAGCAGCTGGGGAACAAAAGAAACTCATCCAATGAAACTAGAACGGAACGACGTAAAAGAACAAATCCAAGACTCAAAATACTAATGTGGAAAATAAAAATAAGACACTAAAACCCAAAAAGTCCAAGTGACATTTTTATGATTCACTTTTGATGTCTGGTACAATTACATAAAAGAAAAAAGTAATTAAAGGGTGACCTTGAACAGCTTAGGATAGGTCTATGGTATTATACAAACATTTTTATTACATTTTTTGCATTAAATCAATCTTAGATGAGAGATCTTGTCACTTTAAATCCAAACAGTTTGCTGCTGGCCTCGCCCCCCAACTCAACGTTTAAACTCGCACATGAAAATGGCTCCAAACAGATGCACAATTATACAACCACGCATCTTTTAAAAGCAGAAGTGGAGCCTCCTGCACAACCAACAAGAATCCAGCAAGTGGTTTCTGGATGGTAAGACAATAACAAAAGACTTGGCTTTTCCAGCAGCCATTGTACAGCGCATACAGCAGTAAAAGCAGCTGACCAAATGTGTCGGAGTTCCACTTGGGTTGACAAGTAACGGGCTGGGCTGGGCTTGGCTGGGTTGCTATGCAACAGCGCAGTGTTTGCCGATTTTGAAACAACTTGTTTACCTTAATGCTTATTGACTATAAAATAAGGCCAAAAAAGTAATAATTTTATTTATATATATGTTTCTCCTATAATACAAGAAACAGTCATATTTTTGTTAAGGTTACTGCAGCTTTAAGGAGGTAATTTCTTTTTACATAAGGTTGATTTGGATAGATTTTCCCTTAATAAATGAAACCATTTGAAAACTGAATTTTGTATTTATTCAGATTTTCTTTGTCTGAAGATTTGTTAAATTAGACCAAAAAAAAATTTTAAAAATCAAAACAGAAGAAATTCTGAAAGTGAAAAATATACTTTTCCCCATCAATGTTTTTGTTTTCATTATCAGTAATTCTCATATTTCATTTTTAAATAATCAACTTTGAAATTCAATAACATTTTATAAAGGTGTCAGTCAGATGATGTGATGCTTTTCCTCCATTAATGAAGTTCAGCTTCTCTTTTTATCGAGGCGCTGATTCAGTTTAATGAATAAAATTAATGACCACACATTATGAACTCCATTACTGAACATGACAGCATCTCTTTCTGTGGCCTTTTCTAATGGCGGTCAAGCTAAATCTCTCCTCAGCCTCCATAAATCCACATCACTAACTGTACATGCAGCAGAGAACAAGTGAAGAAATGAGAGAGATTTACAACAACTCTAAGTTAAAGCTAAATTAATGGACTCCTACAAGCACATTCAGTCACAGTACAGGCAGACAGATATGACATCATCTTGGTCTTGTTAACGCATCATCATCCTCGGCGGCCACAAGCTTCAGAGATTGAGGTTTTTCAGGCCCAGAACATTTCATTTTATCATCAGGTTTTCTTTATATTATTAATATTTTAAATAATGACAGATGAAAATACAGACATGACGAGAAATAGATGAGCTGTTTTCAGCAAGATGCTAATTTACAGATTAAACCATGAATAAGTAAATGAATGAATTGGGAGAGTTCGTATGGGAGTGCAGGTTTTTATACGAAACTGTCATGGTAGAACAATTGTATTCATAAACATCCTAGAATTCACTCAAATAAAAGTATTTTTAAGTACTTACTCAAGTACTGAGTACCTAATATTTATGAATGACTATCAGATGGACATAAAGGATAAAGTTACGTGACAGGTCTCTGTACGTAATTGCTAATAGCGAAGGTAGCTAGTTTTTGCCAACTTTGAAAATGGTTAGCGCACTTAGCTTCCCCTAAATTAATTTTTGTGGATAAATTCAAAAACTGTTTTCTAAGCTTTCAGTTGAATAAAGTTTGACATTTATGTTGAAGATTTGGTTATGGAGTGTTAATTCCTCAACTTGTTAAACGTTTATATTCATGCTTTTATTTTGAAGTAGAGGAAGTTCCGCTCCCCTCCCCCCAATTGTTTTATTTAAAAATGAGAAACATACAAGAACAAAATAACAAACACAAGATGTAAATAAATATAAAATATTTATAGTGTCAAAATTAAATAGGTGATTGTGGGTTGTAGACTTTCAAAGTAATTTAGCGGTTTAGCATCAGCTTCTGCTAAATACCATGTTAGTGTTGCCCTTTAGCATTAGCCCAACTAATGTTTATAATTAGAGCTCTAGGGTTGGTGTCATGTTTGCTAGTGAATATTCCACTAACATGTTAGATAATATAATTTTGTTGTTGAGACAGCTTTCAACATGTTTCTGAACCCGTTCTGTGAAGCTAACATTAGCGGTTGTTATGTCACTGCATTATGTCACCACAAGCAAGTGGCCTCAGTGACCTCTGATGAGCTGTAAATTGCACCAAAAAGCTCTTCTATGCCCATTTGACTCATGATCAATTGATCTCATAAACATCCAGTGCTGAATAGTAAAAGCAGAGTCTGACCCGGACCAGCCAGCATATTATTCTGGGTGATAAATTCAGTCTGATCGGGTCATTAAAACCCTTCGGCGCCTGATTTGGTGTCACTGCTTATAAAAATCTCATGGATGGGATTCTTGTTTATGGGTTAGGTGTTTGAATGGTGCAGTGAAAATGTTATTTTACAGGATATTTGCTGCTATTGACAGAAGGACGAATGTCAGTCATGCGGTTCTTATTTCCCACTGTTCTCAGATTTCTTGCTTGTTTCAGCCTCACTGGAGGGTTTTTGAGAATAAATGACCTGTTAAAGATCATAGTCAGATTTAAGATCACTTAAATCCACTCCAAAACTTAATTTATTTGTTTTTTGTAGCTATTTTTTGTGTTTTGTGTCTTGGATCACCGTCTGGAGCTTGAACACTTTCAGAAAGTTCTGATAAAAAACAAAAATCAATGAGCAAAATTGGCTTTGGAAAAACTAAATAACCAAAGCAACCCCACACCATCATACCACCACCACTGTGTATGACTGCTGGCTTTATACATGGTGTAATGAGACACACGCCTTCCCAAAACCCACAGAGTGATTTCCTATATGATATGATTTTTCTTATGTTTTCTCATATTATTACGATGATTTTCAATAACGTTATTATAAACTTACTACTTCATCCTAGTACTATTATGACTTTATTCTATTAAAAGTAATAGTTTAATTGTTTATTATTTTGACTTTAAAATCATAACTTTTCATGGTACGACTTTTTCACGTAATATCAAGTTTATTCTCAAAATATCGCAACTTTATTCTCCTATGACTTTATTCTTGTATTACTGACTTTTTCCTCATATTATTACGACTTTACTAACTTTCTCGTAAATGTACAACTTTATTGTTGTGGTATTGTGGCTTATTTCTTGTATTACTTTGACTTTTTCTCTTTTTATTGTGACCACTCTCACAATTACGACTTATTTCTCATAATAAAACTCTTAAACGATGAGCGTAAATCCTTATCCACGGCTTCATTTTGATTCAATTTAAATTTTTAAAACCTTCAGATTAATGAAGCTCAGTCGCTAATTGCCGTCCAGCTTCGGCGGAGCCGCGCCAGATCTGACCTTTGACCCCAGCCTCGATCAAAAGTTAGACAATGCGTTTGGTGGAGCAACACATTGGTGTCTTTAGCTTTTATCGGCTTTCACACCCCGGCAGCTGCTGAGTCTGACAGCGGCAGAGTTCAGGTCCATGTGTGTGTGTGTGTGTGTGTGTGTGTGTGTGTGTGTGTTGATACCGAACCAGAATAATGTGTTTTACAGCCTGGGGAGGAACCGTCCTCCAGCCTCGTGTTGTTAGTGAACCACATTCTTCTCTCGTCTCATAATCACGCACAGGCCTACAGTTCGACGGCAGAAACACAACACTTTCATCGCTGAAAGAGAAATTTCACTCGTATATTTTCCTCATTACTCTAAAATCTTTTTCTGATTAGCATATTTTCCATTTTTTAAAACCGGGTATTTTGCTGGAGGTTTGTACACATGATTGTAGTAAAACTTTCAAAAGCTTGTCATACTTTGAACTGCATTGCTTTCTCCTGTGCCAGTGTTTTAGTAAAATATTTCTGGTTTTTATATAAAGGGTGCTTACGTTTCATTTCTGTGATCTTTTGTACCGTTTCTCCATAATTAGCTGAAGGAGATATCAGGAATAATGCCACAAGCATGAAAATGAGGAAACATTTAAATGTTGTTTACATTTCGGTTGAGGTCTGCTCCGAGTTATTGGCGATCAGGAAATGTTTAACTTGATTATTTAAGCTTTTGACTATAATGTGACTCACGGGACGTTTAAACAATAACGGAAACTGCTAAAATCAACACTGAGGAAGATATGAAATACAAATCCATCCAAGCTAATGGTTCTGGAACGAGTTAATAATAAGAAAATAATATTATTCTGATTATTGGGGCTAAAAAAGATCTGAAGAAGACAGTTACTTAAACTGTACTCCTCTGCTGGAGCTCAGGTTGTGTTGCTAGGTAACGGGACTGGGTTTGGCTGAGGTTGCTAAGTAACGATGGAGTTCCTGCTGACCACAGGTTTTTGGAATGGTTCATTTTCCAGACACCAAAAAAGTGTCAGAATGTTTTTTTTAAGAGCATGATTTGGTTCCTAGAAGGAGTAGAAACCCAAATGAACAAGGCACGTTGAGATTTTAATATTTATTTAGTTGCTACTCCAACAGAAACTCCATATTGACCACAAGATTAGATGTTTAAGGCTCAGTAAAGTTTGTTAAACCGTCGCTCTGTTAGCAAGGTTTGAACCATGTGAGTTCATCGTTTTAAACCAAACATCATTTGATCTTTAGATCCTTTTGTTACGTCGTCTGCATATAATTTGATCCTGTTGCAACATGGCGACCATTAGGAACCATCTAGAGAAGATACTTTACTTTTTTGAAGATAGACGGGGTTTTTTGCCCGTCAGCGACGAACACATCCTTTTTGCCAACAATAAGCGACCTATCAAAGATCTTTGCCCTGGCAAGTCTTACATTTCCAACTCACTTGTAATTTTAAAACCAAACCAGCTCTTTAAACAAAAGCAGAAACAAGAGAAAATGTATTCAGGCTTCTCACTCCTCTATCATTTTCCTCAACTTTCCTGAGGCTGTGAACCCTACAGGTGTGAAATTATCCGTCTGTCCGGCTCTGCGTTGATCTCGATCCTCTGACCTCCACTTGCACACATCTGGCACAAATGCTAACGCTACAGGCGGGTGAATGCAGGGGGGACAGGAAACTAGATCTGATACTCGACGTTTCCATCCAACTGTTTTCTGCCAAGTTACACTGAAATTCTGCATCACACAATAAATTCAGGCAGTTTCAGTGTGAAACTGAATGATTAGTTTAGTCAGTCACAGTTTGACAGGAACTATGTTTAAGCTTTTTTGTGTATGGATGACTTGCATCACTGGACAAAAGAACAAACCGTCTCTGTGAGTGATGTTTTATTTATGTGGTGTTAGCCCAAAGTAGAAGAAGAGGTTACTGGAACTCCATAAAGACATTAAATATGAGCTTAGATCCTTGTCTTGTTGAGTTTAGAGAGGAACAAACTGTATCTAAATAGAAAACAGTGAGATTCTTTTATCTCCAAGTCGTATTTTTAACCATTTCCTATTATAATATTGAAAGTGGGACCAGTGGATTTGCTGTGTTTTCCAGTATTATTGAATGCTGGTTTTTACCCTACACTCATCAATTAACTTTCTGAAACAACCAAATGCAACTGTGGCCATATCGTATGCATTAGTTAACATGTTGGTATAATGTTTCAGCTAATAGCCCATTTAACATTATTGTGGATGTTTGTAATGTTCAAGATCTTCATAGATGCACTGAGAAAGCAACTAGGGACCAGATTTGGACAGTTCATTGGCTGAAAACAATTCACCAAAGTTCTGTCAACCAATTAATTATTGACTAATGTTTGCCTAAGTAAATGTAAAGCTAAAACAGCATTTAAGATATGATGATACCTCTAGTGAAACTAGATGTTGGTATGATAATGAGCGAATGTTAGTTTGCATAACTTTCACAAAATCATCACTTGAAAACTTAGTTTTGTATGTTTAATAACTTTATCTCTTCCGAAGAAAGTTAATATTTCTGGAATTATGAGTTTATCCGATGCCAATAATGGATGAAGGGCTGGGAAAAGCAAACTCCAGCATTCCTGGATTTGCTTTTTGAATTTGTGTTGTGGAAATCCAGCTGGAATCCAAAAGTCTATATCTTCTTTCCTTTCATGTTTTAGCGTTTTTGCTTCCAAGGATCTGTCTCTTTGCATTGGATCCTTATGCACCTCTTCCAGGTTATGGCATCCACGGTTGACTTACGCGGCGGTACACACGCCGTCCTCCGTGTTAAAAATTATTAGTTGAAACTCATAAACCGAGCAGCAGATGTTCACGTTTTATCTGGACCTTTTCCACAACATCTACAGGGAAACTAAACTCTACACTTTTGTTTTTTGGTTATTTTTGATTGGCAGCTAATGAATAATGAGGTCTGGATGCGTCACAAGATCAAGTGAATAAATGCATGAGCTTACATGCGTCTGTCCAGGCCTGTGTTAGCACTCGTTCACAACCGCCAATGCATTTCAGCACATATCAATCAGAAGCCTGGGAGTGCTTGTTTCAGGAAACATTTATGCGTGAATGCGGCGCTGCGTGTGATTATGCGTACATGTGATCCGTGCACACTCACGTGCACGTTCACGTGCCGCAGGAAATACATTTCTGAGATTCAGAGATTTCCCTGCCAATCATGCGTCAGCCTCCATTTGGTAATCGCTCTAATCAATGCAGAGGCAGAGTTTCTTTTCCTTTCTTCTGTTGTTCCTCTGAATAAACCGCAAGAGTTCAACCTCAGCCCTTTTCCTCTCCTCGCTTTTCCACTGCTTACAGTCTCGATTAAATTTAGTTCATCTGTGGAGAGATTTTTAATTTATTCCTGGTCCAGAGTTTATGTTTACCACGACTCCGTGAAATCCCAGAGTCTGCAGCCATGGATGGGTTTCATGAGTTTGCTGCTGCTTAATGCTTTAAAGTTGACCTATGAAGCTTCCCTGAACAGGTTAGGGTGGATCTATGGTCTTACAAAACATGTTCATTACATTTTATGCTCAAAATTGTTCATAGATAATGAGATTTTAGTCTGTTTTAGGGTGTTCTGCCACTTTAAATCCAAATAAGCTGCTTTATGAAATGCCTCCAACTCAACGTTTACATTCCCATGGGAAAATGGCTGCAAACAAATGTGCAATTATACAACCGGACATCTTTGAAAAGTACTAGTAGAGCCTCCTGTACAATCAACAAGAATGCAGTAGGTGGTTTCTGGACGGTAAGTCAACAACAAAACATTTGTCTTTTCCAGCAGTCATTATACAGCACATACAGCGGTAAAATCAGCTGACCAAATATTCTAGAACTTCGATTAGGTTGCTAGGCAACGGGCTGGACTTGGCTGGGGTTGCTAGGTAACGGCCCAGTGCCTGCTGCTTTTGAAACGCCTCGTTTCCAGACACCAAAAAACATTAATTTAACGCTTATTGACTATAAAAGAAATCCAAAATAGGAAGGATTTCTTTCAGCAGTTTTATGTTGTCATTCTTTTTTGCTTTCTGTCAATCACATAGGTAACATTTCACTCTACTGTGAAACAAAATAATTGTATTTGTGTCTCCTCTTAGAGGCTGAAAACCATTTAAGACTGGAATGGAGGTTTCTCTTCCAACAGGACAATGATGTCACTCATTTGAACTACTCCATGCCAGCAAGAAAAAAGAAAAGACAGCTTTAGGTAAAACAGGAAAAGTGTCCAACTGCAGCTAAATCAAAAAGTATTTTTATTGAAGCATATTACGACGACGGTACTGCGTTCTGCAATGATCTTCTACTCATTTCCGTGTCTGCTGCTCTTTCCCCGTCTCCATCGCTTCAGTACAATACCCTGTCTGTTACTAAAGTCACAGCTTATGTACAGTACAGTGTTTTCCATATGGCTCCCATTCACCGACTGCAGAGAAAGGTTATATTGTAGCGTACTAGCCTGTAAAAACATAACAGGGGCGACTCTTAAACTATAATGAAAACCCTGCTTGCTCCTTCATTTACATCGCCTGAAGAAGTGGTTTCACCTGGCTGTTAGAACCACTGTCTCCTACCCCAAAGCTTTTAGGTTTGACCCGTGTGACAAGCCAAACAATGATTCTGGAAAAAACGTTCACAAAGTGAGAATGTCAGCAGGAATTCCTCTCATTTATCCATGCTGATTGTAAGTGATACTGTGTTAAATTTAGAAAATGTCTTTTCAGTGGAAAAAAGATCGATAAATGCCAGAATATTATTGTGTTTCAGACATGCGTCATGTTTTTGGATTGTGACGTTGAACCGTTTGATACTAAAAAGTAAAAGTGTAATACTTCATGTTGAAACTGTTTATTTGGTTTGAGTTTGTTTTTGGTTTATGTGTAAGGGTTACGAGTCGCTAAAGCTAGTGGAAAATAACTGAAGACAAACTAGCAGATGATCAGACAAGTTAGAAGCCAATTAAAGACAAGCTAATAGCTACTGATAGGCATGCTAACATAAAAATGCATGTTAAGCCTAGTTGAAGAAAAGCTAAGAGCTAGTCATAAATATGTTGTCATAAAAAGATAAGTTGGAAGCTAATTAAAGACAAGCTAACAGCAAATATTAGACATGCTAACATAAGTACGCATGTTAAAGCTAGTTGAAGACAAGCTAACAGCCAGTCATAGATATTAGGTAAAGCTAATTAAAGTCAAGTTAATAGATAACCACAGATATGCTAACATAAGAAGGCAAGTTAAGGCTACTTAAATTCTAGCTAATTGCTAATAATAAATATGCTAACATAAGGCAAGTTAAAGCTAATAGCAAGCTTTAACTTGCTATTAGATAGATATGAGTATTAACTACTCATATGTATGAGTAGTTAATATCTACTCATAGATATGTTGACATACGAAGGCAAGAGAAAGATATTTAAAGACGAGCTAGTAGCTAATCATAGATTTGCTAACATCTTTTGAAGACAAGTTCAAGATAATCAAATATAATTTACCCAGCCAACTTCCACCAGGATTGTCCTGAAAAGATAAAAAAGGTAATTATGTATCATGTCAAATGTCTTTGTGTATTTCAGCTCCTCAAGCTGCATTTTCTTTCTCATCTTTTAGATATGGTCTATGGAAAAATCTGAATATTTTTTAATTTTTAAACTTTTTTATTATTATTGGCTCTAGTGGCCTTTATTTGAAAATAGTCAGACAGGAAAATGAATAAAGAGAAAGGGGAAGACATGCAGCAAAGGTTGTCAGTCCGGGAATCAAACCTATGACGTCTGCATTGAAGACTAAGGCCTCCGTGTGTGGTTTGTGCTACCCATATGCTACCACCCCAAAATCTGTGAATACTGTGCAGCAAATAGGTACAGTCAATCTTTTAACTAAAAGATTTACAATAAATTTACTTTGCACTTTCGATTTAAAAACAACTCCAACAAACTACAAGTGCCTGTAAACTTGAGCAGAAGCAGAAGGTAGCTTGACTCCAGATACCAGTTAGCTTGACCTTTGAGTAGCATTGAGAGTAGTAGATAGTTTGACTCCAGATACCAGTTAGCTTGACCTCTGAGTAGCATTGAGAGTAGTAGGTAGCTTGACTCCAGATACCAGTTAGCTTGACCTTTGAGTAGCATTGAGAGTAGTAGATAGTTTGACTCCAGATACCAGTTAGCTTGACCTCTGAGTCGTACTTGGATACAACATCATACTTTCCAAACGACGAAAATCTGACCTTTCTTTTCAGGCCCATATTAACAGAGAAATTCCTTAAATACAGTTGCTTAACTTTGTCAAAAGGGCATCAAGTCATTTCCATGCTAAGTACTTTTCTGTGAAACAACTGAACAAACACACCTAGAGCTCTGGACAAACTGCAGTACTTCACCCGGCCCGCTCTAAGCCCTTCAATTACCCCCAAACTGAGCATGTAAACGTACAAAAACCAACACTTTGTCAAAAATTACAATCTACACTTCTCAGACAAGTTCCATTAGGAGAAACTTATTGCTGACACACGCGTAATCTTCTCGGCTCATAGGCATTAATATCAGGGGGTGATATAATGACTCCCTTGGGGTCTGACCTTTTTAAGTGGGATGGAAAACAAAGGCAGCACTTAGACGGCCGCCCACGAGTGTGTCAACATGCACACGCATCGTTCATACTCTTCGCTAGGATTTATTTTTGTAAAAAGGGAGGACCATAGCCTTGGCAGTCTGTGCTGTATTTTTACTCAGATGATTTTTGGTCAAGCTAACTTGTTTGTGTTGGTTCTGGTGAGCTGAGTTTGTACGAAGGATTGAACGTGTCTATGTGGAGCTCTCAAACTAAAGACTTGACTGCTTTCCAGCTACTGAATAGATTTATTTATTCTTTCCTCCCTTTTTATATAAATGCTCTTAAACAGTCAGAAGGAGTGTGTGTGTGGGGGTGTGTGTGTGTGTGTAGCAGATTTTCTTTTCAGTTTCTTGACTCAGGTTTAAAATCAATTATATGTATGGATATTACATTTTTAGTGATTTATACTTTACGTGCGTTTGCTTTTGGAGAGTTTTTGGCAGACGTGAACAACTGGGAGAGCAAAAGAACAAGAAAACAAGAAAAAAATGTATTAATCCTCATTAAATCACCATTGGAAAGCAATAAAATATGTGATCGCATCTAGAAAGAATCTGTAACAATTAGAGAATGAACCGTGCTTAATGCCTGGCAATTTGCTCTGTATTTATATTGTGGTTACCAGAGTGGCTCTGCAAAGTAATGCAATTAATTCAACACTTAACACTAAGTACGAATGAAAGTATCCATTTGCTTCTGTTTTTAAAATTTCTTTTGGCCCGAGTGGCCTCTATTCATTGATGGTTCGACAAGAAAAACCTGTCAAATCAGAGAAAACAACAACAGACACAGCAAAAACCGCTAACTACACGTCTGTATACATCTAGAACATATATTCATACAGTCTCTGAAAAACTAAAAAATATTAAATTAATACCGTTTTATTGGTCAGTTGCTGTATATACTTTGCTATTCAGAGCTGTAACATTTAAAATGTACTGGATTTAAATTTTTTTACACCTCAGGATTTGCGGTGCTTCAACATTTCAGGTATACACAATAAACAAACATTACATTACAGTGGACAAATAAAAAGAAGCAATGAAAAGTTGCAAAGAAATTTTCTGAGTGGTGGTGTCTAAAAGAAAAGAAAAAGAAAATATTGTGATAAATGTTCAAAAAATCAATTACTTTGGTAAGATTTTGCTTTAAAGCCAGCACTTTAATAAAAGTGGCTCCACTTTGAATTTGGCTTTGTTCTTTTGTTCTTGTTCTGTACAATAAAATGATTGATCTATAGATCGATCTAGAGAAAAATGAGTCAGAAATATGTGCAATATTTTTGAGTACTTGTACTTTTTCCCCCCACTTCAGGCACTGCTCTAAGCCAAAACTAAACTAAAACAAGTCAGATATGTAAACAGTTAGCTTAGAAAGTTAGATATGTACCTTATTAGCTTAGAAGATATAAATATGGTGCGGTTTAGTTTAATTATTCTGAGATCCCAGTCAGAAAAGCAACAAGATTATCGCATAACGTAGGAATTAAGACTTGGAAGGTCGTAGCTGCTGCAGCAACTCGGAGTGTGCAATCCAACATGGCTGCTAGCTGGTTGAAGTCATAAAATGTAGAGAAACATATTTTGTTGTCTTGTCATGCTAACAGTAGTTTACAGCAAAAGACTTGTAACAGAGTTACAAGTCGTGTTAAACTTGAGTTCCCAGCGCCGTGGCTTTGGAGACAAATTAGTAGTATTCACCTAGCTGGGTTATTATACAGCTCGCTAGCTTTGTGACTACAGAGGAAGCTAGCTACATAGCTGGCTAGCTAATAAGGAGCATATAAATAGATAGCAAGCCAAAACCAGGTAAAACGTATAGTTTAGCGGAATAAAAGTAAAAATTTACTTTAAAAAAACAAACTTTTACATATATTATTTAAACTGGTGTATTGTTTTGTATCAATAAAGGAAAAAAAAACTTATTGAAATGATTATTGGTAAAATGTTACCAAACTATTTAAAAGGTTCACTCATCTTGATTTGCTCTGACTTGTGATGTCTCATTGTCGATGGAAACAATTGCTCAATCATGGTCAGGAAAAATCAAAAAGTAAAGTAAAATCTGACAGAACATATTTAAAGATAAGTTACCATGTTGCTTTGCTAGCTTAAAAAAAAAGAAAAGTAAGTTTGCCCTGAAAATGAACTTTTAGAAATAGAACCAAATTAAAAACAACTGTTGGCATGATGAAAGGGAATATAATCAACCAGGACAAAAAGCTGAAAAAAGAAAAAGCAGCTTGTGGTTGGAATGGTCAGATTAATTTCAACTGCAGTATTGGGAACCTCTTATTAGTTATTAGAGCCACTATAAAAACACACACTACCAGGGGGGTAGTGCTAAATCAACCACTGGGACCATTATAAAAGCCACAAGGAGAAAACACACACATCCACCTTAGAACTGCTCTTTAATAGTTTTGGCAGTGCAGCAGGGTTGTTATCTTAATGGGTAAATGTCCAGTTGGGCGACTGCCATGAGTACAGTCAGCACACGCTCATAACCACATAAAATGACAACAAACAAGCTCTGAAAACACACACTTTACAATGGCAGTATTACATATTGTACACACACGAAGCAGTCTTTTAAAATGTTCTGCCTGCCGTACGTTGAGCTCTAATTGGCAAAGCTCCGTGATTGGCTGCTGGACGACTGCCAGGGACCAGTGAGACGCCTCGGTCTGCTCCTACAAACCCAAGACTCCTAAAACAGCAGGCGGCCAGAGTGTGTGTGGGCGTGTTTGGTCACCTTCGTTAGCGGTAACGGCACCCACTGACACAGACCTGCATACCTGTACCGCACCACTGGCTGCAGGATTACACTCCATAAAACCTGAAATTAATAAGGCATGGGAACCAACATGGCTGTGTTTTGGTGCCACATGTGTTACACACACGCCTACATTATGTCTTTCTACCTCCACAAGGGCTTTGCATTGACTTCCATTCATGTTTCATTCGTTTCTATAGCTTAACCCTGACCTTTACCCTAAACTCAATTTATTCCTATGGCGGGACAATACATCAATAACAATAGTATATCATAATAGACTCGTGATCAATAACGATACATAATATATCTGATAGAATTTTCAATCATTTCAATAACTCCGACCCAGTACCGCACAGCATTCTGGGAGATTTAGGTATAAGAAAGCGCTTAGCTGCTCAACATCTCAAGGCTAGCTAAGCTAGGTTGGAAGAATCGACTAACTGACTCACTCTTTGGTTACCTAGCCACAACACGCTGGGTAACAAGCAGTTTCAATTCCCCCAAACTTTGGTTACCTAGTAATGACCTGCTGAGTAATTGGCGCAGCAGCAGTTTCAAGTATTGGCACAGTGACTCATGACTGCTTAAACATAAAACAACGGCATGGAGTGAAAACTGTGGATAAACATGAAAGATCAAGCCACCAATTTGACGATATTTCAGTTATTCAAGACAAAAAAATAAATAGTTATCAATATCAATATAAAATGCTTATATTGTGATACTTTTCTTCAGCCATATCGTCCAACTCTATTCATACTTAATGCCTGGTTCACACGGTGAGACAGTTATGTCAAATATGTCCTGATTTCCCTCATCTGACAGTCTCTAGGACAAGAACCTTATTGTGATGGCTTTAAAGATAATCTTAAGAGATACTCCTGATATGTGGTAAGTTTAGAGTGATCTGGTCCAGTCCAACCACTAAAATGTGAGATATTCAACATGTTGGATTGTCGTGGCCCGATAGCGCAGGATGTGAGGCGTTCCCCAAGGACAAACGAGAACACAGTCCGTTTAATGCTTTAATGCAATGTTTAGCCAATAACAAAACGAGGTGACAGAAACACGGAGAAGAATCCAAAACACAAAACAACTGTCATGGCGCACCAGTAAGTCCAGTAGACGTCTTTATATTGCTTTTAAAGTTCACAAACTTTAGGATGAATTAATAGCTGAAAAATAAAAGTACATTTGTAACAGTGTTTTACTTTATCATTATACGTATATGTAAAGTTTGTCAAACATTATTTAGTCTTCAAATTAATTTTGTTTAGTCATAAAGTTATTTTCCCCTGACGTGTCGATACTCAAGTTACCAACTGTCACTGTTCTTGACGGTTACCATGGCAACTGCTCAGCTCCTCCCCCTTGTGTTGATTGGCTCAAGGTTTTCTTCAACAGTTTTATTTTTTAATTTAAACTAATTTAATTATATGTAGTGTTTCATGTGTAATTTTCCCACATTTTTTTAACTATTCATAAATGATGTTGTACATTTTAGCTGTTTAATTTTACAGATGTTAACTTTTCACTGGGAACCATTGCTCTGTAGTTAGTAAGTTTAGCAACATTTCATTTGCTAATTCTGTAAATGTTAAATTTGTGTGTGTATTCTCTTTCATTTACTAAAAATATATGTATATTCATTGGTAATTGTGTTAAAGATGGCATTAGTTATGTGGATTAATGATGCAAATTGAGAGAATAAATAAATACAGCGTGATACAAGTGAGAATAAATACAGTGAGCCTTAGTGTGTATGTTGACGAACAAAGAACTCGGTCAGAATTGAAGACAAACACTAAAAAAATACTGAAAATAACATTTTGGTGAATAGATTTACAGAATAAGAACCACATTTGTTTTCAAAATGAAATGAATGAGCCACTAGAACAAGCAGACAGTTCAACATTGTTTAAATACATGAATAAAAGTGGAAACATGATGGAATAACCACACCGACTATATGGAAAATAGGAGTTAATACTCTCCTGACAAACCCAAACACACTTAAAGTGGGTCAGCAGATCAGAGTGGATCTGAAGGTGGACCCACTTCAACGCTAAATGGAAACCGAGCGGCGCTGTGGAACAGAATTAGCGTTAGTGTATAGCTGTATTGTGGCGGACGGCTTTGAACGTGTGCGCTAAGAGGCAGAAACCCACACCCAGACGCAGAAAACATTAAAGCGAGCGATTGCATGAAGTGAAACAGGGCGCTTAAAATGGATTTATTTCATGAAATCTAATAATCGCAGCAATAAAATCATATTGGAATAAAGTTTCTGGCTGTTTCCGCTCTGACGTCTGAACCCCGTATTTTTTTTTTTCCTGCTCCCATTCACAGAGGTGAGCGAAAGGATATGAGGCCGTGGAGCTCGTACAGTTTGGCAGTAGACTCCAAGTTACACTCAAATAAAAGGATTTACCCCAACAGGAAATTGCATCATGAAGCTGGCCGGCGTCCTGCCTGGTTGATTGTCCATTCTGAGGCAGCCACAAAAACCAAATGTTTAGTCTGAACTGATTTAGTTTTTATTATCGCCGCTTTAAGCTTCGGCTTTGGGAATTACACAAAACAGGGAGGAAATACAGCAAGATTCATAAGTTGAAAGGTTTGGCCTTGGAGTACAGAAACAAAATACAGTTGGAGCTAGAGTCGTGCTGATTTCAATCTGCAGGTTGTTTCAGGACACCAAACAGCAGACCGAACCACACCGTGAGGGGATGTAAACTCAAAGCCGATGTTCGTCTCTCCCATTTCGGTCCTGAGGCGAAACCACAATCTCATGCGGCGTTTTTGGAGCAGCCGTAAATCAAATATGTGCAGTGATGGGCTGAAAGTGTACCAGCCGGTGGTCCTTGGAAACTGGAATCCAGCATCAGTACAGGCTGGTGAAGTATCTGGAAACATTTAGTACGGTAGGCCCCAAAGGTATCTGAAGGGGATATAAAGAGCAGGGTGGCCTAAATGTCTGACTTCATGAACGGAGGTTAAGAGCAGCAGCCTCTTCTCACTGAAGAGTGCAGCAAATGACCAGGAAACAGTCTTTGTAGGGCCTTGGTGAGATCTTGTGGTGTGTACTACAACCACTGTGCTCTCCAGACGTCGAATCATAGATTAGAAGACCTTCAAACTTGAAGGAAGATTTCTGTAGGGAAAACATACTGGTGTATTATCCTGGCCCTACAGAGCAGTGTTTCTAAAAAACAAAGAACAGCTCTGCCTAACTGAGACTCGAGTCCTACTGTTCACAAATTCCCTCAAATAAATGGAAGAAAACAATAAACGAAGCACGTTACATGACGTTTTCTTCAACCTGAAGAAAGCCTGCATGTGGCCTGGTCGCCGTCATATTGCACTTGGCGCAGACGCAGCAGCGCAAACCTACACAGCTCTGTAGGAAAAACCACAGTGCTGGTTCTGTTGGACCCCAGCCCAGCTTTTGATCCTGTTGACCAGGACATATTACTGAAATGACTGGAGAGTTGGATAGTTGGTCCAGAATTCAATTGGTTTGGATTTTATCTAAAGAACAGAGATTTCTTTGCTTCAATAAGTAACTTTTCATCGAAGCGAACAAAAGTCACATGTGGGGTACCCTAAAGTTCACTCCTGGGACCCCATGCAATTTAATATCTATATGCTCCTACTAGCTCAAGTCATATCATCATCTACGCAGATGATACAGAGCTCTACATTACGATGTCACCAGGTGACTCAGAACCCATCCAATCACTGAACAGACAGATGTGTGGATCTGTCATAACTTTCTCCACCTGAATAGAAACAAAACTGAAGTTATTATATTTGGACCTCAAGAGGAACGATCTAGAGTCAACGCCCAGCTTCAGTTATTACAGCTGAAAACCAAAGATCAGGCCCGGTATCTGGGCGTAGTGATGAACTCTGACCTGAACCTTCAGAGCACCATAAAGACAGCTACAAAGTCGGCCTTTTATCACCTGAAGAACATTTCCAGGACTAGCAGACTAATGTCTCAACAAGATCTAGAGAAACTCACCTATGTGTTTATCTTTACTGGAACAGATCTGCCTACAAATCAATAAGACAGAACCTGTAGCTCAGAGAATGGACTTTAAAATATTGTTGTTAGTTTAGGAATCACTGAACAGTTTAGCACCACAATACATTAAAAAACTGTTGTTGTCATAGCAACAATCCAGATGCCTCAGATCAAACATGGAGAAGCAGCATTCAGCTTCTATGCACCTCAAATCTGGAACAAACTCCCAGAAAACGTCAAAACAGCCGAAACACCAAGTTTCTTTAAAACAAGACTAAAAACCCACTTGTTAAGAGTCGCCTTGATTCATAATAAATGGAACATTGACCAACATATTTGATGTTTATTGATGATTTTGACGATGGTGTTTCACAAATGTAATATTTATTGTGTGTTTCATAATTGGTGACTGTATTATTGTTGTGTTTTTCTCATTTAAAGCACTTTTAACTGCCTTGTTGCTGAAATGTGCTGCACAAGTAAATTTGACTTGACTTTAGGGATTCATCCTCTACCTCCTGATAAAATCCCAATACAAAAAATAAAAACAGTAAAGTTTGAGGTTTTAAGGTGAGAAAATGTGCAAAATGAATACCTTTGTATTGTGCAGCAATTTCCTCAGGATATAAACTCACAGTGGAGCTTGTTGTGCCGCTTTAACACAGTGGAGGACGCGGCAGTGATAAAGTACCTTGCAACCAACCAGCGCAGCATTCAAACGGGACAAAAAACAATGAGCCTCTGAAAAGAAAGCTTCGTTTGCCCTTAGATTTATAGAGCAATCATCACAGTACGAAACTAACTTTACTATCTATTGTTGCTCGCAAACACACAGAGGGACATTGTGCAACTGTGACCACCACAAAGCCCAACAAACACACACAGAGACAAATAAATTCAGTTATACGAGAAAGGCAGGGTGGGTTAAACGTGTTTAAATGTGGCAGAGACATAAATAAATACGGGCAGAAACATGCGCGTAAATAATGTCAACTGGTCACGGAGATTCAGGGCAGAGAACAGGAGTCATTCTGAGGATCTGCACAAACACGTTTCATTTCCCGTCATCGTTGCTTTTACCAGCCGCCTCTGAGGTGGTTAAACGCAGCTTTTCACGAGCTGCTCCAGCTTTAACAGCCTGAGATCGTATTAATGCTGATGCTAATTTGTAATTACAGAGTCCCACAGCTTTAGTAAAAAACCCAGCCATGTGTGAGGAGTCACACACACACACACACCCCCACACACACACAGCCTGTGGAGCAACAATAGGCCGAACAAAGATGGGCATTGTTTCAGCGGCGGTGTGAAACAGGACACGGTTACGGCTCCCACACCGAGCGAAGGTAAAGACCTCAAATGCCCAACATAACCAGTCAGACCAGTTTAAATTTGGCTCTTCTTGGTCGGAATAGCATCCTGTCACACACAGGAAACGGGCCGCGGTGACTCGTCGGACGTCAGGAGCCCCTCCCTGGCGTTTAGGTGAATGAACCGACATCCTTCAGAAGGAAACCTTGAAGGTTGACCTTCGGGCCGGCTGTTCGTCACGGACCCGGAGCCGTTTCCTTTAAAAGTCCCTTCAGAATAAGCCTGGAGCTCCGTCACTGGGCTCTCACGCTCCTCTTCCTCACCAGTGCCGGCCGGGGGTCGTAACTCTGAGCTGGATGGCTGACCTCTCGCTCCGACTCGCAGCCAGACCAGACCGGACCGGAGACAACGCCGGCGCAGAAATACAGATAGGATGCTTTAAAAAATGGGATTTCTGGGAATTACAGGAAAACTTTGCGGGCATTTCCCGAGTCTTCTTCAAGGACACGGATATTTGTAGCCATTTACGTTCTTCATTGTTCTTGTCTCAGACCTTTAAGTTATCCCCATGAGCCCGCACTTTAGAGAGGGAACCAGCAGAAAATGAGGCATCTGCAGGACAATCTAACAAAAAAAACACTTGGATTTTTTAAAAATAAAATCTCAAATTTCAGCAAAAAGAAAAATATATCTAAACTGAAGCATTTCTTTGTAATTTACTTTAAACAGACTCTCTAAGACTCATGTGTCAAACTCAAGGCCTGGGGGCCAAATCTGGCCCGCAGTAGCTTTCTATGTGGCCCTCTGGACTCCAATTTAAATCAATAAATCACTCCAGTTTTTCTTACAAATCCTCAAAATTCACACAAAATCAACAGATCCCCACATATTTTATGATTTTACAGTAATTTTTTTCTCAAACTTGGTCAAAAACATTGAGTTTAAGTGACCCTTGTCACTTCAAATCAAAAAAAGCTGCTGGCTATGCATCCCAACCTAACCTTTACACAAATTTACAACCATACATCTTTGAATAGCAAAAGTGGAGTCTCCTGCACAACCAACAAGAATGCATTAAGTCATTTCTGGATGGTGTGTCAATAATAAAACACTTGTCTTTTCCAGCAGCCATTGTACAGCGGTAAAATCAGCTGACCAAACGTGCTGGAGCTAAATTGAGGTTGCTAGGTAACAGGTTGGACCCAGCTGGGGTTGCCAAGTAACGGTGCACTGCCCGTGGAATGTGACTCAACAATTGGGAGGTCTTTTAAACAGCTCATTTTCCAGACTCCAAAAGATATTAACTTGTTTTTTAGAAGCAGTCAAGACCCAAAAGGAAGTATAAAAACATCCAACATCTGAATTTTTGCATAATAGGTCTACCATCAACAGAAAAATTCCAACATATAGAGGCCAACATGTTCAACTAGTCGTGCATGCCTTGAAATGTTACTTTTTAACTGGTAAATGGAACATTTTGTACTAATTATCTTCTTTATTATAATCTTAATCATTTGTGATGACTGAAACTGCAGGTATAAACCAGGGGTTTTAATGACAGTGGGACACTCTTCAAGTTAAACCAAACTAAATAAGAGTCTGAAGTTAATGGAAACACAGCATCCTTGGTACTTCCTTCAAAGAGCCATGAATGCCATCGCTATCAGACCAAATTTAAAATCAGGTGTTACTCTGAGGCACCTGATCTGATTTTTTTTTTACCTTAGAGCAGAACCAGAACCATTGAAAAAGGATGTTTTCTCCTGAGTTTTTGAGGGAATTTAACATCAAGCTGTTAAATAACATTTTGAGGTTTTCGGAACAAACTCCCAAGAGTGATGTCAAGCTAAAGACCCCAAAGTGCCTTTCTTAGTGTCACCACTTCAAATGTCTCCACTCATCCTCGCCAATACGCTCAGATCCAATGGTTTCAGAGATGGACCGCAGGATGGGGAAGGTAGCAGACCACCCTCTTTCACCACCTGAGGTCTGTTAAAACATCACAGCCTGCTAATTCACAGTGACGAAACCCCCCAAACAATTTGGTGATCAACATCTTGTTAAATTATACAGCTTTTTCCACTGAGCTGCTCAAACTGCATTCCTCAGAGCTAGTTAACACAGCGGCTAATGAGAGGAGCCTGGTGTGTAAAAATGAGTTTACAACCGACAGAAAGTGAACAACAGCAAAGGCCAATTTAGCCTGACGGTAACACCTAACCGCTCAAACACACGCATGACAGATAAAGTTTAAAAACATCCATTTTAACTGGGGTCACTGGTTACATAGCAATAATCTCTGCAGTTGGAAAACATATAAAACTGCAGTTTGTATTTACCCCAATGCAATCATTTAGTTCAGGTAGATAATGGGTTTTGTAGTATAAAACTAGCATAAAAAACATAATTTCGTCAAACTATTCAGGAATTAATTTCACAGAAACAAAGGAAAGCAAACCTTACATAACTCTTTCCATTACATGTACCACCACATACAAAATGTGACTAATCTTGTGTATAAAGGAATATTTTTGTATTCGGACTCCAAGAGGATTAGTAACCAATTTGGTGGAAACTAATGGGAGTCCTAATAAGTAAACAAACACCATGCTTTTATCTGAAGTAGCCTGGAGAACAGGTTGGTTTCCCATCAACTGGAAGGAGAAAGTGTCTGGCAAACAGGCAAACTGATGCCTCAGAGTTATAAAACCTGATCAAGCTTGTTTCAGCGTTAAATGTGCTTCTTTCAACAGGTTAGGACAGGTCTACGGGCGATACAAAACGTATTCAATGCATTTTTTACACTGAATCATTCCTAGATAATGAGATAGTGCTTGAGTTCCACTGGGGTTCCTAGGTAACGGGCGGAGCTCTGCTGGGATTGCTAGGTAACGGGCGGAGCTCTGCTGGGATTGCTAGGTAACGGGCGGAGCTCACCACTCAAATAGATGTGTGAATTGTATCACTAAACTGCTCACTGTAAGTGCATTTAATCATATTTTCAAATTTATTGATATTTGTTGATGCTTTCATAGAACAAATGGTGGAGAAAATAAATGTTCCTTAGAATTTAAAGTTTATTGATATCTTAGAATGTGTTTCTGCATTATTATGTATTACATGAAAATGGTCTCCAAACAACAATATTGTCATTTATCGCAATAACGTCTGGGACAATTTATCGTCCAGTAAATTTTTGTCATTAAAATATTGTTCACTGCAATTGATCCAAAAATCTTATTAAATGAGGTTGTAAACTGAATTACGAACCTCGGCATCGAGGCAGGAATCTGCCCTCTGGATGCCCCCAGAGGTGTCAGTGCGAGTCGTTAATGCACATCTGCACACTCCTAAGTATTTGCAAGCTGATATCATATCTCTGAACACATGTTTGTGAGAAAGTTTGCAAGGTGAGATCATGACCTGACGGTGTGAAAGCCCTGCTCTCAGATACAGATGGGGCTACTAAGGTTTTACTGCCCACACGTGTTTGAAGTTGTGGGCTTCATCTCAGAGGCGATAATGAAACAACTGGAAACTTGTTAGCAAGCTTCCCCTCCAGCCATTTTCCATTGTGTGTCTGGCGAATGAGGTGAACTCTGACCCCAGCATGTTCAAAGCTCCTCTGAAGATACACCTATAAAACAAAATATTTCTTTAATAAACTCCACTTTATGATATTGCTTGATAGCATAGCAAAGAGATGAAGCTACAGGATGAAAAATTAGTCGGGAGACGCAGATGCAGGAGATCCAACAAAGCTGGACCAGAAGACACATCCAATTTCACAATAATCTCTCTAAATTCTTATTTTTTGAGAATAATTAAATGGGAATCTTGTGCATCCTGGGAAAATGTGTTTGGCCTGCAGTTAGCCAGAACCCAACATTTTGGTTGCAAATGACTTCACACACTTTTCTTCTATCTTCTATCATTTTTTATATGAGCGAAGCAGAAAAGACATCAAGTTGTTCCAGGGTCTTTATAAAAACGATTATCCTCGTACACATAGTTTTAAAAAATAATATTGTACACACAGGATGGTTTCAGAAAAGTTTTCATTCACATGAACTGCAAAAATCTGAGGCCATTGTAGATCGAAAAAAATAAACCAAAACAACAAAAAACTGAGTAAATTTTCACCAAAAACATGGAAATTCGTTAGTTTGAAAAGTCTAAAATTAAATACGCTTGCTTTTAAATTAAAAACTCATTTTACGTAACAGCCAGAAGACGAGCGCCATGACAAGCAAACAGTCTTACCTCGATCAACTTTACCGCCGCCGCTTCAACGTTTGAAATGTCCTCCATTTTCTCCAGATCGCCGTCTCCTTCACTCTCACTACAGATTGGACGGAGCGGAGTCACGTGACTATACACTTTACAGACGTACTGTAGCGTCTTAAAGGGACATGAGCCAATAAAGACAGCATCTTTTCGTGTTTTTTAATACCTAAATTACTGACATGGGCAAAATGGCGGTGGTCATAGTCATAAATTTTGGTATGGTTAATTTTCGGTTCATCACCCAGGCATACCAAGAACCCAACAGTTTAACAATTTACTTTAAATTCTAATTGTTTTTTAGCACAAATGAATGGAAATATTTTTCCTGTGAAAAATGACCAAGACTACTGTGATTTTCATGCTAACAGTTAACCCAATGTCTTGGCTGATAATGAATGATCTCACATTTTTTCTGTTATATGTGGGTGTAATAAATAAAGCCAGGGTTACTATGGTTGATGAGGAATCACACTAGCTGCGTTTCCATTGACAATAGAATTGCAAAAATTGAAATTACAAAAAGTACATTTGCTTAAAAGAAACATGCTAATTTAGAAATGTTTTAGCGCTACCACCAGGTGGCTTTATGACCTATCAAAATTGGTTTATTTCTCAAAACTGCATTGGAAACTTTTTTCATATCACACAAGTCACATTACTGTCGTTGAATTGTTTTTTAAAATTATTACGTGAATAAACTTATTCACATGTGATTTTTAATAGCATTTAATATTAAATGGAAACACTGCAAATTGTGTTTTTTCGACATTAGCGGAATACTGACAGCATTTTGAGCAAATGTATAATGGAAACACAGCTAACGACATATTGTTGAATTTAGCACTTTAGCATTAGCTTCCATTTAATACTGTATTCGTGTACCGCTTTAGTGTTAGCGGAGCTAATGTTTATGACCAGCGATTCAGGGATAGCGCAGCTAATCTCCATTACTTCTTATGAACATTTGCAATTGAAACGCTCCCGTTGTCATAAAATAAAAATCCTTCTACCACTTCCTGTCGTTTCTGCCAGTAGTGACATCTGGTTTGCGAGCATGTGACAGTTTTACAAAATAGACCAATTTCAATAAGGCTGAAAAACCACTACAGAATCAACCAAAGTGGTGAAACAGAAGGTCGAATGGAGTCAGGAAGGAGAAAAAAAGGCTGAAGGTCTTGGAAAATGAAAGAGATGGTGGAGTGAAAACAGGCCACCCAAACTGCAAACACAACCTGCGGTCAGAGGTTCACCGTTAGTTCAGGGTGACCCTAACGGCACCCTGAGGACTGACCATGAAAAAGACAACGATGGGGGGAACAGGGAGGTTGTGGGCTGGAAGGAGGACAGAGTAATAATTAAGGTTGAGAGAGAAATCCCTCATGAAGGGTTTCCACCCGACGCTGCAGGTTTGCATGAAGGTCAGTTAGCCAAACACTTTCTTCCTAGCAACCAGCATCTCCAACATGTAAACAGTTTACCTTCGAACCACGTCTAAGCCTGACCGGCCTCCATGTTGACCCGATGACCCGTCCAGCCTCTTACCAATTTACTGCTAAACCGGATCAAAAGACGACGGGTGGAAGAGCTTAAACTGTGCAGAACCTGCTGCTTTGAACATCCTGAAATGTAATTTAGCCAAAGTGAGACCAAAATTACCAGTTACTGTGCCAGAAAAAAAGCCAGCTGAAAACCTGGAGAAATTGATCTGCTTTCAAGTAATATAGTTTACCTGCAATGGAAAATGGAGTACATTTCTGCCGAAAAACTCAAAAATTAAGATTAATCTCAGTAATTTCCTAGAAAAAAAAAGAAGGAAATTTCAGTCAAAAATCTGCTCCAAAAAAAATGCAGGAATTTTTTTTTTTTTTTTTACTTTTATAGAAAAAAAAAATTACATTTCTGACCTTTGAATTTCCTAAAGTTGAAAAATTTTGGAAAAAGTTTTCTAGAGCAATTCTGAGATTTTTTTCTAGCTTCATTCTGGCAATACAATTTTATTCTGGTAATAGAAATATTCCCATATTATTTTGACTTTGTCGCACTGCTTTAATCTTCTAATGTGATTTTTGGAGGGAATTTTTAAAAAAAGTTTTTTCCTCTTAGAAGTAAACTTCAAAGACTTTTTAAATTGGGAAAAAGTAAGTAAAAAAAACTTTTTTAAATAAAAAATTATACCTAAAATAACATTCTACATTCTACTAAACTGAGATTGGAGACCATCGTTTTTACCTCTGCAAAAGAACCAAAATAAACCATATAAAGTTCCAAAGGCTCATGGATGGAAACAGATTGATCGGTTTTATTGATAATATTGACGACACGACTCTGCAGATACATCAGGTCAAACACACATCATGTCAGAATACATTCAGGCTGTTTGCCTTCAATCATTTCATATTTTACAGTAACAACAGCAAACAGATTTGTCTCATGCAGAAACACAAAATCTAACATAACTTTTCAAAATAAAACCAACTCTTAAGGTCACTTTTTTCCATCAGTTAAAGAAGGCACGTTGCATTCACTGACAGCCGTAAAAATCGGGAGAAAACAGCTCTGAGTTTAAATTTTTGAAGGCATCTGAAGAAATTAAAGCCAGAAGCAGGATTGTCTAAATAAAACAGGACGTTTAGTGTTTCTAAACAAGAACACAAAATCACAAAAAGCACTTTCAACAGTGGTAGGCTAACCTCTGCACTGCAAAAACACAGAATATTACCCAGTAACTTTGGATTAATTTCCAGTGAAAATGCGTTAGTAAACTTGAAATAGGACAAGTTAACTTACAAACAACTTTTCAGCAAGATACAGAGGCTTGTTTTAAATAAATAATTTCTTAAATAAATAAATAATATTGATGAGAAAGTTCTAGTTCCATTGGTGCCGTTACCTAGCAACCCCAGCCAAGGCCAGCCCGTTACCTAGCAACCGAGTTCTAGTTCCACTGGCAGATTATTTAAAGACATTTAAAGGTGAAGAATAATACAGAAATCAGGAGTAATACAGGACTGAAAAACAAACTTGAGCTACGTTGTTTTTCGCCGCTCTCTGCTTCACGTTGTCACGGTTGCTAGGCGACATGAGTTACGCCGAGGTGGGGGCGGGGACAGTCGGTGGAGGCTAGACCTGTCTGAATTCACAGCTTTTCTCTTCCGGTCTGTTTATTCACGGCCTTGGACGGACCCGGTCTACGTAGACCGATAATTCGGACACACCTATAATCTGTCAGTAGAACTTTTTCATCAATATTAAGGAATTATTTACATAAAACAAGCCTCTATATCTTGCTGAAAACTTACTTTTGAGTTAGTTTGTCTTATTTCAAGTTAAATAAGATGCTTGCTCTAGAAACTAAACCAAATTGAATTAAGATTTAGTGTTTTTGCAGTGTAGCAGTGGCATTAGGATTGCGCTAGCAGCATTAGCAGAAGTCTGCCCACCACTTAGCTAATGTAAAACCTGAGTGTAAAGTTTTCACCCCCTACTGCCTAAAACAAACAGAACCGTTTCTGCGCCTGAACGCATCCTGCTACGCTCCCAAATCTGGATGTTTTGCTTATTTTTAGTCTTTTGATTCTGAATATTTTTGGTGAATTTAAAGGCTGTTTTGATCCAGTTTGGGTAAGATTTGTCAGGAATTGAACGATTCTTTTCTGTTTAAACTATCCAAACATTTCTGATTGTTTTAATTGGGCCGGCGCCGCTGTAGGAGCTACACGCCGCTCACACAGACGGCGGCGTTATGAGTTCATATCAACTTGCTTCATCTCTGAACTAATAAACCCGAAGCTCTGAGATCAACAGGAACAAATCCGAGACTTAACCTGCTGAACCCAGAGGACCGAGAGGCCGGATAATGACAAGTTTATGCTAGGCTACATTCCTGTTACTTAGGCTGAGCTCAAAGACGGAACATAACTTAAACATACAGATTTTCACTCAAAGTTTGTTTAGCTTTTTTTAGAGCAGGGATGTTCAAACTTACCACAATAAAATAATAATAAAATACAAACAACTAAAATCAAGTGAATAAAGCAGCATGTTTGTTTTGTGTTTTTGTAGGAAATTGATGTTATTCATTCATTAACAAGGATTTTGATAATTTTCTACATTAAAATTTTGTTTTTAAATTATTTTTTTGATGAGATTAACAAATATATTCAATTATAAGAACAGGATTTGGGCCACTTTTTCTAAAATACTTTAGTTTAGTAAATTAAATAAGAGCTGATTTATGTTCAGATCAATCAACTTTTCAGTGAAAGTTTCTAAAAGTTTGGTTGTAAAAAAATTACTTTGAATTGTAATTAATATTTTCAATTGCAAACAAATTATGTCAATAACTTTATGATGATTAAAAATGAAAAGTTGGGGGCCACAAAAAAATCAGTATAAGTGCAATAAATGGCCCCGGGGCCACACATTGAAAACCCCTGGAGTAGAAAGGCGACTAAGAGACAAAAGAGGCAGAAACAAAAACGTTAAATTAAATAAAGACGATTAAGTGAAGACAAACAGGAAATTGTTAAAAAAGGAGATATTAATTTGTTTCTAACAAGAAATCCCACAACACCCGAACGCATCATGTGGCTTCACCGAGATTCTGAGCAAAACAAATAAACCGTCTTACTTTTGTTAAAAATTTATTTGGTTGAAACGTTTCAAGTCTGGACAGTTTAGGGTTTTGCTCTTCCTTATTTTTTCTACTTTTGGACAAGTATGATGGGTAACCATAGCAGCAAAGTATTGTTTTTACAACGAGAAGCAGCTGATTAGCATCTCAAAAATTCAAACAACACCTGAACTTTGACCTCAAATCTAAGAGGAGTTGAAAAAGGAGGCAGAGAGAGAAGGATCACATCATCATATCCCCTACTCCAGCATCTCTCTGCTCTGCTTTACTTAAAACGGAGCAGCAAAGGAAATGAGGTGGATTAGCATTGCTAGCAAAAAAACTATCGATGTTATTCAGGATATTTTACAGTGGAAAATCTCCTCTGCTTCCTGTTTATTCAGCTGTTAGGATGTCATGGAACAGTCTTCAGTCAGAGGCTTCTACAGGTGCGCTGAAAGACTGACTGCTAGTGGAGATTCTTCCTGACCACAGCGTCACCATCAACAACAACATTTAATTTGTCTTTTGGATAAATAAAGTATCTTTGGATTATTGCCTGCTTTGATTTTGCATCTTAAAGCATTAAAAATGTTTTTGTTTGGGTTTTATTATCATGCAGATGTTTTGAGCTGTTTCATTAGAGAACCGGGTGTTAGCGCACGCTAAAATAAATCTGTGTTGGGTTGTGGGATTTAATAAAGGTGCAGAGTTTTGGTTCATGATTTTCACTTTCAAAAACATTTTTCCCTTTATAATTTTGTCTTTTTGTTCTCATTTCTCACATTTCTTCTTCATTGACCGTTAGCTTTGGGTCCAAACGGTCCAACCATCTTCATGGCAGCATAGTTCTAGTAAAAACAGACAAAAAAGATGAAAAGATGTTAAGAACATATTTTATTTTCTACGCCTGTTTGACGTTAGTTTAGCTTGTTCTCTGCTCCTGCCAAGGGAAACAGACGGAAACTCACCGGGAAGGAGTAGAGGAAGACACCGAGGAAGAGGAAGATGAGGAAGAGGATGATGAAAAGGATGATTAACCATTTGAATCGCCGCCACACGATGAACTTGAGGGTCTTATAGGGGGAGGAGAACCACAGGAAGGACGTCTCAGGACGCCTGTTAGGAGGACGAAGAGGAAGAGGAGCATCGGCCTCGAGGTAAGACAGACTGTATCTGCTGCTAGCCTAAATGCTAACTGTCGGTAATGTGACCGATAACTGCTGCTAGCCTAAATGCTAACTGTCTGTAATGTGACCGATAACTGCTGCTAGCCTAAATGCTAACTGTCGGTAATGTGACCGATAACTGCTGCTAGCCTAAATGCTAACTGTC